>JAVYIG010004911.1:0-40469 GCA_035222895.1 Strongylocentrotus droebachiensis
GTCAGCCAATAGGCCCTGTCCGTTATTGTTCCAATTATTGATCAGATTAATACACCACCAACTGGAGCGAGAGCAATGTGATAACATCTTCTTGTTCTTCTTTATTGTCTTAGACCAAAACGACTATAAATACTTTCTAAAAACATATTTGTGATAAAGATATAATTAAGTGATGTTCTGCTTCATTATCTGTTGGATTACACAGTGAGATACGATATCAACAATCATGCAGGCCTTTCCTGCCTTTGAGACCCCCAAAAAATCTGGGACACTGCTCAATGTACCCCTCTATGATATTCAAGATATTTTATAACTTTTTTTTTAATTTTTCAGGAGTCCAAAGACAGAAAGAGAAATAACACCCACTTTGTTAATTCCTCAGGAGTCCAAAGACAGAGAGAGAAAAAACATCCCCTTTCTATGTCATAACCCCCTTTTTCAATTCTCGCTACCCTAAATAGGTACGAAAATCTCGAAATTCGCGAGACGAGGTAATTTTCACTCTCTCGGGTCGTCACTACAACTTCCGGTATAGAGTCCCATCCCAAGTCACGGCCTTCACCCACCCCCATTTTTCAGGGTTCTTACGCTTGGAATCATGAGCCCAGCACTGTGCAGCCTCACAAAAGAAAACCATCGTCACTGATGTCAAAAGACGCAAAAAACAATGAATGAAATGTTCAAATAAACGTTGAAATATTTGCGAAAAAAAAAACAAGACCGAGCAGACGACATATTCGGTGCATACGCTATCGCGCCTAGTAATATAGCGCCTGCACAGGAAGCTGTAATGTCGAAAAGCTATCCCATAATGCAATGCGCGTTTTCAGGATTTTCCCCGGATCTCGGCA
This sequence comes from Strongylocentrotus droebachiensis, assembly GCA_035222895.1. NCBI lineage: Eukaryota > Metazoa > Echinodermata > Echinoidea > Camarodonta > Strongylocentrotidae > Strongylocentrotus > Strongylocentrotus droebachiensis. Next base: position 852 of record JAVYIG010004911.1, read on the forward strand.
GAATCGCTATTTGGGTAGCGAGAATTGTTCAGGATTTTGAAGAGAGAGAGAAAAAACACCCCCTTTTTAAAGAAGTCTATGGGTGAAAAGTCAAATACACCCCCTTTCTAAAAGTTCCCCCTCTACCAGAGATTTTGGTAGATAAATTGTTTTGTTTGCTATCCATCCAGGGGCACAACCATTACGTGCCACAACACGTTTACTTGTAACAGCAGAAAGAAAGGTAATCCAATGATAAAGTCAGCTGTCTGAGAGAAGGATGTACATCATAAGAGCATTGATTTGTCAATGGCTGTTACATAATTCTTTAAAAGCAGCCATTGATAAAGTTTCTGTTGGAGATGAGCTCACATTATTGATTCATTAATTTCTTTTGCTGATTAGTAAATAAAACAGAAGTTTAGCAATTATATTCAACCCCAAAAAGCACATTTTGAATAAAGATATGATATCGTCTCATGTTAATTGTTTAGGCATATGAACCCTGTCTGCAGTGTTCTAACAATAGCCTACACACACTTGTTTAGGTTATTGTGTAAACTCACCACTTGATGCTAAAGCTGCGAAGGCATGGACCGTCCCTGATAGGTGGATAGGAGAGTTCTCTACAGCCAAGATCCCAAACAACACTACACAACTCTTCTGGGCTATACCTAAACATAGACCAACCAATAGAATGAGCTCCTGTAAATAATGAGATAAATAGATGAGTTCTCCACAGCTAAGATCCCAAACAACACTACACAACTCTTCTGAGCTACATTGTATACCTAAACATAGACCAACCAATAGAATGAGCTCCTGTAAATAAAGAGATAAATAGATCAGTTCTCTACGGCCAAGATCCCAAACAACACGACACAACTCTTCTGGGCTATACCTAAACATAGACCAACCAATAGAATGAGCTCCTGTAAATAAAGAGATAAATAGATGAGTTCTCTACAGCAAGATCCCAAACAACACTACACAACTCTTCTGAGCTATACCTAAACATAGACCAACTAATAGAATGAGCTCTTGTAAATAAAGAGATAAATAGATAAATAGCAGCTACATGTACCTACCAAGCAACTTTTATATTGCTAAATATATTACTCATTGCGGATGTAGTATTGAAAATAATATCACTAGTGACATTCATTTGTCTCGCAATGTATGGTCAATAAGGGATCTAAAAGATCACAACGTTTCGTACGCCTGCTGATTGGTCGAGCACCATGTGCATCAAGCCAATAGGCCTTGTGCGCTATATTGTTACAATTATTGATCAAATTAATTGACCGCCGGTTCTCCCGTTAGAGTATAAAACACGCTTGCTTACATTACTTTTTATCACCTGACAAAAGTGTTTCAGCGGCGCATGAAACGTTGTGATCTATTAGATCCCTTATTGACCATACATTGCGAGACAAAAGAATATCACTAGCGATATTATTTTCGAAACTTTTATGTTTTTGTACCCAATGTATACATACACGTATTTTATTCTTTTTATGTAACAATGTATAGTTTCATGTACGTATGTTACATTCATTTAAATTGTTTTGGCAAAATAAAATTGTATTGAATTGAATTAACAATATATGGCACTTTGCCCCGAAGCAAATGCACTTGTTTATTACTACTATACCTACACAATAGGTTAGGGTAAGTTACCTGGTATGCTTCTGTATCTATGTAGTTTCTAAGTGCATGAAGTGAAAGAAGATTCAACGCTACCATGAGCAGTAACCATGGGTACCGGGATGTTCCTCTTCTTCTTCGCCCATACTGATACATGTAAAACAAAAAGGACAATTCCATTGAAATTAATTACTCTTTAAAGAGTAGAACATAAAATGAAAGCATTTGAATTACACCTCTACATGTACCACACATCTCTTTAGGGTTACCGGTATATATATTTGTTGGGGGTCTATTTGGCCAAAGTACGCCAGAATTATCAAAATAAGCTTAAAATCTGGAATTCTCAGTTATACTGCTATCCATACCAAGTTTGCATCAAAGCACACCTTCCCCCAACAGGCCAGCTAGCCAATATATCTCAAATACATATAAAAGGAACACACAGTCTCTAACAGGCCAGCTAGCCAATATGATGACATAAATGGTACCCTGGGGTACCAAGAAAAAATTCGGCCATTTTGTTGAATTATTTATTTATTTTTTAAGGCTGTACCCTGGGTTACCAAAAAGTGGAAATTATTTTTGTGTGATTTTTTCAACCTTCAATTGTGTCAATGTTCTTGTAAAAATCCTTTAAGTCCTGTATTTCTAAAATTCATTGTTGTTATGAGTAATTATTCTATTATTGATATCATTTCATGCTGTTATGATACACCCTGTATTATTATTGTGGTATAATTAAAATTATTAATTATAAATGAAAGTTCTATTTTGTGTTATGATGCTATCTGTGTACAGCAGTCATGATAATCTCATGTGTTGTGAATAAACAAATGGCATTTTCAAAGTTTGAAAGTTTGACAGTAACGCGCGCGTTAACTATGTCGATGATGCGATGTTTGTTTGTTGTTTTTTTTTCGAAAGAGTATACAGGTACGGTACGTACGTGCAATAACATCAAGTTCTAAAATAGCCGCGGGTCGGGACCGGACGCCGGAGCTAGCTAGCACTATAGTGTGCGATAGCCACCGTAGTGCGCTTGTGATCGTGAGCGAGCGCTATAGCGCGAGCAGTGCATGCATGCACACCATGCATAGTATACACCATAGAGATACCACGGAACTATGTACACGCACTCCATACATTGTACTCGAGTGGACGCGAGATGACGCTACACAACGCGGTACCCCGGGTACTACGGTACCCCGGGGTAACGCGTGGTGCATCATATATCAAATACATATAAAATGAACACACAGTCTCCATGTTGTGTGTAGTGACTCAATCTAATATCATTAGTAACATATGATACATTAATTTTCAATTTAGAAAAATGATAATAAAATAATGAAAGAAATGTGAAACATAAATTAAGTCCAACGTGTCTATCGCGAGCGCCCAATGGAAACACAAAAAGTGGTCTTTGTAGACAGGTTCTTTTAGTACATGTTTCAACAAGAAACAATTTTCAAGGGAAACAAAAAATGTAGTCTATCTTTGTAGACAGGTGGTCACTAAAGCAGGTTTGACTATATCTCTAAAGTAGCACTGTCTGGAGTTTGGTTTTAATCACAGTGCAGTAGAGAATATATACTGATGCACTACATAAATTGATATAATTAGTATTATTATAATACACACTGTATGATGGCATTCATCCAGCCTGTAAATTCCAACATTATTTGTTTATGTAAAGTCAGGGGGAGGGGGGCCTCGCATGTCGGTGCCCGGAATGAACTCTGTCATGTCTTTGGTTACTAGGCAACATATTCTGCAGTTGTTTACCGGTACAATAACCAGCCCATCATAATGTTCTATTTATTTGGGGCTGTTTTCACCTCTTGAAATAAAGGCTCATCGTGATTCAGATATTCAACAATTATTTATGAAATAATAATGATATTGTGAAATCCTACCCAAACTCGTCGTTATTTCTCATTATCAAAGAACATTTTGTTCGACTAATTTCACACAATGACTGGCTTGGCAGCCTAAGTGCAAGCATTACTTGGCGATTAGTCAGCCCGAGCTGTTCAGACTTTCCTGCGCTAAAGCCCAGTTGATCATATTTTTTGTGCGACAAAAAGATGACCGCGCTTGAGAATTGTGCGATCTTAATAATTTGCATAATGTCATGAATATTCACTAGCAAAAAAGCCAATCACACAAACTGTTTCATGAAAAAGCCTCTGTGTAGAAAACGAATGGAAAGAAAGGGGGTCAGATTAAAGTGTGTCAGGTGAGTCAGAAAGAAGTGGTAGAGTAAATGGAAACACCTGTACCTTACCTTTGCTACTAGTGGTAGAGTAAATGGAAACACCTGTACCTTACCTTTGCTACTAGTGGTAGAGTAAATGGAAACACCTGTACCTTACCTTTGCTACTAGTGGTAGAGTAAATGGAAACACCTGTACCTTACCTTTGCTACTAGTTTATCAGTGATGTATCCTGATGTTATACTGCCTACTGTAGCACCAAGGGAATACGCACTGGTAAAAGAACTACCTGCAAAACAAAATTAACAAGATTTTCAGAATTTTCATTTGTTATGACCATGTGACCCTGGGTCTCTCGAAACCCAATTGTTATCAGTTCATGTTTTCAAGTGTTTATAATATCGTCTGTTTAATCCAAACTTGGTTACATCACTTCAATGAATATAAAGCCTGACTCCCTAGGCCACCTGTATAAAAAAGAAATGGTCCAGTCTCTACTCTCACATAAGTCTTACCCTATCTCTCACATATTCTACAACTGCGACCTTGCTTCTCTATCAAATAGAGGTGGTCCCAGTCTCCACTCTCACATTAGTTTTACCCTATCTCTCACATATTCTACAACTGCGACCTTGCTTCTCTATCAAATGGCGGTGGTCTCAGTTTCTACTATCAAACCAGTCTTACCCCATCTCTAACAAATTATACAACTGAGATCTTGCTTCTCTATCAAATGGAGACTAGTCTCAGACCAGTCTTACCCTATCTCTCACCTGTTGTATGGCTAAGACCTTTCTCTTGTATCAAGAAGAGTTGGTCCCAGTCTCTAGTCTCACACCAGTCTCACCCTATCACTCATTTGTTGTATGACTAAGCCCTTTCTCTTGTATCAAGAAGAGTTGGCCCCAGTCTGTAGTCTCAGACCAGTCTCACCTATCTCTCACCTGTTGTATGACTAACACCAGTCTCAAGAAGAGTTGGTCCCAGTCTCTAGTCTTACACCAGTCTTACCCTATCTCTCACCTGTTGTATGACTAAGCCCTTTCTCTTGTATCAAGAAGAGTTGGCCCCAGTCTGTGATACCATTGACAAGGAAGTTACTGATGAGGAAGAGTAGTGATATCACCCAGAGTGCAGGACTGGACAGGATGGCCCACAGGTTCTGCAGAACACTGGATGACTCTCCTCTTCCTGCTGAGAGGACAGAGAATATCAAACATTATTTGTTTCCTTTTTTTTCTCATCCTGTAGAGGTGTCATGGACGAGTGGATATGTCACCGTACTGTGGATCACAAGGTTCGCGATTCAAGTCTCACCGCGGCACTAATGTCCTTTGGGAAGACATTGATCTACATTTGCCACTATCCACCCAGGTGTTAAATGGGTACCCGGTAGATGCGAAAGCTAATGTGCTTAGATTAGCAAGTGTGAACTTGTAAAAATGATGCCTGGCTGGAATGCTCCCCAGGGAGTGGAGACTGTACATACATTGTATGCAGGTAAGCCTGAATCCGATGACCGGGGTAATAATATGATTGCAGGGCCCTCATGGAGAACAGTATGAATACTGATGAGGCTACCCTGGGTAAACAAGACATATTATTATTAATATCCCCATTCGAGGTATTTACCGGTATTAGCAATTACATATAAACATACAATAAAATAAATCAAGGTTTTACAGCAACCATTGATACATTGTTTTGAGCTTCATTTTCTTTTCCAAATTTATAGTTACTTTCACTTCCAATATGATTTCACATGGACTTAAAATCAACCCATAAACAATTTGAGTTGGTTTTTTACCTTTAAATAAATATTTTATATAATTTTGATAGACTGTATATCAATGTAATAAGATTTAACATATTGTAAGTTTCATCGTCCACTTTATAGCCTATCACCAGAAGTTCTTCATTTATACATACACTGATATAACAGCTTTTCAGATTTCACTGCAGGTTATTGTTTAAGGACCCATACATAATGTATGCACTCATCACTGCATAAAACAGAAAACTTAAATTATGTACTCTGTTATCAATATTGTTATCAAACTCATATTTTGTACATGGAAATCTTTGCAGAAGTGTGTCTTAAATGACAAACTGGTAATCTTTCACATTACGATACAACTTAACCACTTGACTGCTTTAAAAGCCTTCATATCGCCTGTGCTACAGCATTTTTGTACTGTACAAAAACTGTACACTGTACACAAAAAAGCCGGTATTTTTATGGAAGAGCGCCATTTACTGTTCGAGACCTGTATAACATCATTGCAGTGCAAATTTACACAGTAGGGCTAGGCCTTATGCAGTGCTACGGTCTTTCACTTGCAATAAACTAAGCACGTACATGTACGTGGTGCGCACAGGCATGCAAGAGCCAGAACACTGACATGTGCGTGGTTAGCAGTCGAGTGGTTAAGTGAAATTTTGCCATCAAATTTTCAGCGACTTTAGGGGTCCCCAACACTTCAGAGGAGCTTAAACAAAAAGAAATCCTGCTTCACATACCATCATCTGTAGATTTATTTAGTTGATCACTTGAGGTTTGTATAGACGGAAGTCCTACATCTGTAGGTGAGCTGCGTATCACAAAACCTGCCGTCGCAGCTACAATGATAGCACCACCAGCTGAGAGATATTAAAAGAGACAGAATATTTCAATTCACTTGGAATATTACTCACTATGAACATCACTGACTAAAGAAAGCGGACAAAATATACAGTTCCTCAGGTAGACAAAGGAACATCCCTTCACTGCTATTATGTAAAAATGTGTAGAACAGGTGTCACATGCATATTCACCTTTTTACATAATAGCAGTGAAGGGATTTTCCTTTGTCTACTTTGTCCGCTTTCTTTGTCAGTCATGTTCATAGTGACTGCCTCCCTTCTTCTACAAACACATGTAAATGGATAAACTCATGTGTTGAAGTAGATATGCTTCTACATATCAATTACATGCACAGTCAAACCTGCTTCAGTGACCACCTGTCTACAAAGACCACCTGTCTACAAGGACCACATTTTGTGTTTCCCTTTAAATTGGTTTCTCATTGAGACATGTACTAAAGGAACCTGTCTACAAAGACCACATTTTGTGTTTCCCTTGTATGGTTGCTATAGACAGGTTTGACTGTACATGTATATTGATGTAAGAAATGTTGAGCTTGCCATTGTACATTATTCTATATGTAGAGCAGAACTCCCCTCCCTCCAAACAGGGAGGTGAGAAAAGTGGAGAAGTCTTATCACTCAGAGTCAGAGCAGGGTTATCCGGGACCAGTGGCCCAACAATAAACGACCCCTTACACAACGAGGTCACCCTGATTGTTATTTCCAGACTTGTTGATGTTTGTTCCTTGATGCCTCGCTGACCTGGCCGTCTCTATGTGTGAACATGGACAGTCCAGTCATAAGTCACCTTCTCGTTGGCTGATTTTCGAGATCTTTGCACCCATCGAGAGCTGAATTTGTAGACTATCACAACATGTGTACATGTTGTATGTGATGACACTCACAATATGTATAGAGCTGTCTATCAAGATACAACCTGACCCCTTATTTACTACCGGTGTGGTCGAGCAGCAGTAACATACAACCCAACCCTCTTATTTACTACCGGTGCGGTCAAGCAGCAGTAACATACAACCCGACCCTTATTTACTACCGGTGCGGTCAAGCAGCAGTAACATACAACCCGACCCCTTATTTACTACCGGTGCGGTCAAGCAGCAGTAACATACAACCCGACCCCTTATTTACTACCGGTGCGGTCAAGCAGCAGTAACATACAACCCGACCCTTATTTACTACCGGTGCGGTCAAGCAGCAGTAACATACAACCCGACCCCTTATTTACTACCGGTGCTGTCAAGCAGCAGTAACATACAACCCGACCCCTTATTTACTACCGGTGCGGTCAAGCAGCAGTAGCATACAACCCGACCCCTTATTTACTACCGGTGCGGTCAAGCAGCAGTAGCATACAACCCGACCCCTTATTTACTACCGGTGCGGTCAAGCAGCAGTAGCATACAACCCAACCCCTTATTTACTACCGGTGCGGTCAAGCAGCAGTAGCATACAACCCGACCCCTTATTTACTACAGTACATGTAAGTCTATCTTTAAAATAAAAATGTTTTAAAAACTCCACTCCCCCCCCCCCCCCTCAACCATTCACGTATAGACCTTTCAAAGCATCATGTACCTACACTTTGAGAATGATCCTATCTGTTTGGATTGAAATCAATAAAGTTTGAATTTGAATTTGTATTTGAATGTGTACATAAACTAAAACACATCTTTGCTTACCACAGAACTGCATTGCACCTCTCCATCCAAAGTTGATAGCCAGCAATGCGAGACCTAGTGGTCCTAACGTACCAGCTACGTTAGCAGCAGCAGATATAAGACTCCACCAAAGGCCTATCTCAGATTGGGGATACCACTGAAAAGAAGAACAATATTAAAGATAAACTTGAGTTCTGGTAATGATAGAAAACAAATTCTCACAGAATCAAACAAAACTTATACTGAATGTTGAAGATTACAAATAAATGACATGTGCCAAACGATTTTGGTAGAAAATGTATAGTGGCTGAGTAATGAGCATAGAAAGGTAAGGACATCCGGGTAAGCTAGCCCCGACACCATTTGTGTAGTCCCATATACATCTTTCTGTGTACAGTGGTGGTTACTTTACCAAGACTGGGCCAAATTTAATATGATTTTGATGACTCCAGAACCTTGCAGTGCACACCAATACTTACATGCTACACGATCAAATTTTTCTGATCTATTCCACACCTTTTCTTTGACAATGCAATAGTATTACCAGAACTCACCTTTATCTTTAAAAATATGTGTGGAATTGGTAAGCAAAGGTTAATCATCTAACAGTATTAATGTGTACTGCAAGGTTCTGGAATCATCAAAATGATAAGAAATGTGACCCAGTCTTGGTAAAGTTATAACCACTGTACACAAACAGATGTATATGGGACTAGGCTACATCTATCCAGTCTGGATAGATATATTAATTTACCAAATACATGTATATCAATTAGTAGGCGGTTTCTTGGCAAAATTTGTATCACTTATTAGTCAAAACATATTCTCTCACATGATTGGTAATAAGAGCTTCCATTTCATGAGGGGGGGGGGGGGGGGGGGGTTCCCAAACTGGTCTTTACCTTTAAAGTTCGAGTTTAGAGCTCAAGATTAGCTTAAATCATTTCAAAGTTCACAAACATTGTCGGCATTCTGAGTGTCATAATCTCAAGTGTCTACAAATTTGAATTTCTTTGAATGTCTGTTATTTAGCTCCACCATAGATCTATCTCGAAAAAATTATGGAATATTTAAAAAAGAGTGAGTGCAGTATACAAAAAGCTATTGTACGGTTCGTTCACAGAATGAAACGGTTCCCTATCAGGAAGTAATACCTCCCTTGATGAACAATAAAACATAATACAATATTATAAATATGCTAAATTACACTCAGTACATTAAAAATATAATAACATAATGTAATAAGAAAAATAAAAATAAATAAGAACAGTAAAACATAATACAATATTATAATATGCTAAATTACACTCAGTACATTAAAAATATAAAAACATAATGTAATAAGAAAATAAAATAAGAAAAGTAAACATAATACAATATTATAAATATGCTAAATTACACTCAGTACATTAAAAATATAATAACATAATGTAATAAGAAAATAAAATAAGAAAAAGTAACAACAATGATAAATGGTATGATAAGATTATTGAATATAGAGGCTTGTGTAGGTACTATCTTATATACATTTATGTATGGTGTGTAAGTGATATAACAAATAATCTGCACATACTGTTAAGAAACACTAACAAAGCCCATGAATGTTTTGCTTACGATGTGTGCATGGCTCAGATCAAGGGTACACTTACAAAAATGTAGATTGAACACTGGGAAATTGTTCAATTATCCAAAACCATGAGACCCAGACACAAATTAGCATTTTTATATTAGAAAGTACCATTGGGGGAAGCTCCAAACAAGTTTTCAGCTTCATTGAGTTCAAATTAAAGATTTTAGAGCAATTTTATGATGAAAAAAGGCCTATTTTCAGCACTTTTAACGTTACATTCAAAACATGCACTAATTGGATACCATATTTTTACTAATGGGATGCAAAACTTGTGATTTTTTAAAATCTTGATGTAGAATCTATGTAATAATTAACATTTCTGTTGAGTTAATTCCTATTATTTTACTTTCTTATTCCATTTACACGTGATACAATTTTTGTGATATGTACATAACTTTGGTGTCCTGCAAATTTCAAATCTTACTAACTGAAGAATGGTGTATAAATAATTGATTTATTTACAAGCTTGCAATGTTATAATGTTTAGTTTCACTTTATCTTTGATTTCTAATCAGATCATTTCATTCTGGGTCATGGTTTTAAAAATATTCAGATTTCTGAAAATGGAAAATGTTTGGTGTCCTGCAGTTATGAACAAACCATGCAACAGAATCTATACAAAAACTTATTGTATTCTTTCAAAATGATAATGCAATGGTGTATATAGGTGAATGAAGAGCACTGATAACATTGGATTCCCCATTTTAACTTGTATGTGTGATTTAATCAACAATGAATGGACACCGAGTTATGTACGTGACGAGTTATGTACGTACACCATGTTTTTTTTTCTTCAATAAGACCACCTATATTTAGTTATTTGTTATGGTAAGGTAGTAAACAATGTATAAGACATACACACGTCTGATTTGGTGAGAAGAATATTACAAAATATTGCAGTTTGAGCTTTTTCATGTCATGTACATAACTAAGACACCGTTATGAAAAGACACCGAGTTATGTACGTTACTACCAATCACAATTTGAAATAAATTATCATAAATGAATCAATTTATTTCTGTCAGCATGAATTGCACCCTTCTGCATTTTCATTTAAACAAACATTTATTGAATTTAAGGAACAAGAAGTTATAATTTGAATGTAAAACTACTTACTTTTGGTGTCCACAGTTATGTATGATTAAGTACAGAAATCTAACATTTCAGTCCTGAAATAGTAGTTTACAAACTATTTACACATTGCAAATTATGTTTCATTCAGGAAACACATCATTCCTTCAATTGAAGTCGATATTAGACTAATGCAAAACCATATCTGACAATAAGGCAAAGAGAAAGCATCTAGAGAATAAGATGTACTGTACATAACTCGGTGTCCATATTTGTTTTGACCAAATTCTAATAACTAAATTGAAAAAAGTTGATATGGCAATGGTTTTAAGTTTTGTTTAGGGTATGTTTTAACATCTCATGTACTTTGTTGAGAAAAATTTAAATTATAAGAGAAATATCAGCATGAAGTGGACACCGAGTTATGTACGTAACATTTTTGATGATGTGATATTTGGCTACTGATTGCCGCTTTACGGCAATTTGTTAAGGTCTAATTTTTTAGCTATGTGTTGCATAATGTTTGCAGATTACAAAAATAATGTTGCCACAGTCTATAATTGACTTTTAAAATTCACCTCATATGTAACACTTTTATGCCCTTGATCAGAGCCCTGCACATATTATTTTTCGATACTATCTTAAAAGATAGATAAATATAAAACGAAATAACTATATTTTAAAAAAATTCAAAAATGAGAGATATAACACGTGCCGTAAAGTATTTTGGTGACAATAGTCAAATTACTGACTAATCGCCAATAAACCAAAACACAACAACAACAACAACAAACTCGGACTGGTCAAGAAAAGAAGAGCACAACAACAAAACATTACATAGCTTATAGCACAGAACCAGAATAGAACAGAATGGTCTATACAAACATGCAGATAATTAAGCTGGGATAGTTTACTCTGTGTGCATTTAATAACAAATCACTCAAAAGGTATTTTCACTATATCAATAAAGAGTATTCCTTTTTGAAAAGAACTTTCACCTGAATATCATTGAATGTATGATTATGGAATGTGTATACATGATGCCTGGGAGTGGGTGCCATATAGAATTCCCTCCACGTATTCCCTGCGTGTCGTAAAAGGCGACTAAAAGGGACTGCATTGGGCAGCAGCGATGCAGTGAGAGTTCAGGCGGATGATCCTATCAGGGACAACGGCGTCTCTCAGAACTGGTGTTCACATGGATTTATTCATGGTCACCACACTGCGGTGAGGAAGGCAACGGGAAACCACCTTCACTATTCTTCCCAAGATATACCATGGAAAGACACAATTCAAAATCAAAGAGAAACGGCGTGAAGGGAACCTCTAGAAATAGAGGTGCCTCGCTCGGTAGGCCTTCCCATGTGCGACAGGTGGGACCCGATCGTCATTCAGCGTCTGTCCGCAACCGTAACATCATGCGCATCGGCACCTGGAATGTACGCACTCTCTACCAGAAAGGGAAATTGGACAACGTCGTGCAAGAAATGAACAGGATGAGAATTATTATTCTAGGCATTAGTGAAACAAGATGGACTGGCAGTGGAGAATTCACAGTTGAAAAACACAAGATGATCTATTCAGGAGGAATAAGACATGAAAGAGGTGTAGGGGTGCTTCTGGATCCATTCACAGCTAACTGTGTTCTGGGCTTTTGGGCAGTCAGCGACAGAGTCTTGTTGGTCAAATTACAAGGGAAACCTTTCAACATGGCAATAATAGTGGTTTATGCACCCACAGCAGAAAGCACAGAGGAAGATATTGACATTTTTTTATGAGCAATTAGAGACAGCCAAATCACAATGTAAATCAAATGAAATTGTAATTGCCATGGGAGACATGAACGCCAAGGTGGGAAGAGGCAGATATGGTAGAACAGTAGGGTCATATGGTATTGGAGACAGAAATGAAAGGGGTACCAGATGGATAGAGTGGTGCGAGGCCAAAGGAATGGTCATTGTCAATACATGGTTCAAGGAACATCCAAGAAGGATATATACTTGGAAAAGCCCCGGAGATCGTGCAAGAAATCAGATTGACTACATCACAATAAATGAACGGTTTAAAAGAGGTATAAAACAAGCTAAAACATATCCGGGTGCAGACTGTAGGAGTGATCACATTCCTGTTGTGGCAACTCTGCAATGTAAGCTAAAGAAGATGACAAAAGCCAAGTCAATCCAGAAGGTAGATTTCGAACAGCTACAGAATCGTGATGTTCGCCTCCGATATACTGTCAAAGTACAAAACAGATTTGATAGTCTCACCGACCAGGGAGAGGAGGTCACTTGGGAATCAATGAGGGACATTCTTGTAGAAACAGCTGAAGAGACATTACCTAAAAAGGAAAAGAAAAGTAAACAGAGATGGATGACGGAGGAGATTCTAGCAAAGATGAGTAAAAGGCAGAAGATCAAGGACAAAGATGTAGGTCAATACAGAGAGTTGGACAGAGAAATTCACGACCACTGCACAAAAGCTAAAGAGGAATGGCTGAACAAACAGTGCGCCGAGATAGAGAGAAGTTTTAATGCAAACGATCCCAGGGTTTTTAAGAAGGTAAATGAACTTTCTGGGAAGAAACTTCGGAGCTCCAAGTCGGGATGCATCAAGGCAAGGGATGGATCAGTACTGGTTGAAAAGGAAGAGATACTGAACAGATGGACTGAGTACATTGGCGAGCTTTTTGATGATGTAAGAAAGGAACCTCCACACTGTGCAGGATCTATTGAAGGACCTAGGATTCTGCTCTCAGAAGTGAGGTCAGCGATCAGCATGATGAAGAGGAACAAAGCTGCTGGTCCTGATGGAGTAGTAATGGAGATGGTCGAAGCATTGGAGAACTATGGTGTCATGAAACTAACTGAAGTCATCAATAAGATCTATGATGATGGAAAGTTTCCAGATGACCTGTGCAAATCGATATTTATTACACTTCCCAAGAAACCTGGAGCAGTGGAATGCGGGCAACATAGAATCATCAGCCTCATGAGCCATATCACAAAGATCATCTTGCGAGTTCTACTTCAAAGAGCAAGGAATCACCTAACTCCAGAAATTAGTAATGTGCAGTTTGGTTTTGTCAGAGATGCCGGAACTAGAAATGCTGTTTTTGTTCTGCGGTCTATAGCAGAAAGGGCCGTAGAAATGCAGAAAGACGTCTTCCTGTGTTTTATTGATTATACAAAAGCCTTTGATAAAGTAAGACACGATCAGTTATTTGAAGACTTAACCAAGATTGGACTAGACACAAAGGATATCAAGTTATTGCAAAATCTGTATTGGGAACAAACAGCATGTGTTAGGGTAGAAACAGAATTAAGTGACTACATCAACATTAAGAGGGGGGTTCGGCAAGGATGTGTCATGTCTCCAGATCTCTTCAATTACTACAGTGAGTTGATACTTCGAAACCTAGAACAGGAAAGAGGATTAAAAGTAGGAGGACATAATATCACAAACATACGGTATGCGGATGATACTATATTAATCGCAGAATCGGAGAAGGACCTGCAGCGACTTTTGGATGTTGTCGTCAGAGAAAGTGACAAGAGAGGATTATCATTAAATTACAAGAAAACGGAATGCATGGTAATTTCAAAGAAGGGAGGAATACCATGCTCTCTTAAGATCAACAACAATCAAATAGAGCAAGCCACCTCTATTAATTACCTCGGGACTACAATTACCGACGATGCAAGAGGCGAGCAAGAAATCAAGAGAAGGATTGCACTTGCAAAATCAACTTTCTCCAAGTTAGAAAACATCCTAAAGAATAAGAAGATGAAGATGAAAACAAGACTCCGCGTACTCAATTGCTACGTGTATCCAGTTCTAATGTATGGATGTGAAGCTTGGACCCTGACATCAGACCTAAGAAAGCGACTGGAAAGTTGTGAAGTTTGGTTCCTGAGAAGGATGCTAAGAATTTCATGGACAGAAAGAATTTCTAATGAGGTATTTGCCATGGCAGGAACAAGACGAAAGCTTCTGAATAATATAAGAGGTCGACAGCTGAGCTTCTTGGGCCATGTTATACGGAAGAATGGTTTGGAAAATCTTGCACTGACTGGAAGAATCGAGGGGAGGAGGAGTAGGGGTAGAAGGAGGATTCTGTGGATGAGTAGCTTAAGGAGTGGGATTTCTGAATGTGGAATTGATCTCGGGGAGAATGAATTACTTCATAGAACATGGGATAGAGAGTTGTGGCACTCCATGGTCGCCAACGTCTCAGGATATGGCACATAGAAGAAGAAGAATACATGATGAATAATTAAATAACTATCTGAACACTGTTTATATTTTGTCTTCCTTAATGTCTCTTTTTTTAGAGGAGGGGGAGGGGGGCACTACATCGGGCCTAGCTTTAGTCCGTCACTCACCTGTTTAGAGGGGGTGGGGGGGGGGGGGGGGGGGGGGGTCATTACATCAGACCTAGCTTTAATCCCTCACCTGTTTCAAGACTTTAGCTACCGCTGGCCAGCCCACGCCTTGTGCAAGACCCATGAGAAAAGAGACCAGGATAAAACTCTGGACTGAGGTTGATACCGAGAACTGAAGTGAGAGAGCACCGGTAGCAAACAGCCCCAAGGGAAACATGACACGAGGACTGATTTGATCAGATAGGATTCCTCCTATAAACTTACTCATTGAGTAGGCCAACGTCAAGCTACTTGTAATGGTACCTGCTCATACAAGAGAGAGGGGGAGGGAAAATGAGGGAGGGAAAGTGAGAGAGGGAGAGAAAGAGGGAGAGAGAGAGGGAAAGAGAGAGGGATAGGGAGAGAAATAGAGAGAGAGAGAGGAAGGGAGAGAGAGAGAGAGAGAGGGGGGGGGGGGGCACAAAAAAGAAAGAGAGAATGAGAAATAAATTGAAAGACAAGAATGTTGATATAAACAAAACCAATTTAAAGAAACAAAACAAACATGATCTGGATGTTTAGCTGCTGTATTCAACTCATGAGCACACATTTTGCACTTTGGTCACATAAAAGCAATTTTCTAACTTAAGCACAGAATTTCAAATCATTCCTTTTTAGTTCTGCAATCACAGTAAGCCTGTTATCCTTACACAGTAACAAAGAGCAAAGCATGCATGTAGTCGTGACATCTGACATTGAGGGGAAAAACAGGTGAGCTTGATAAATAAAGTCTAATCATTTTTATTACATATATTTCTTCTCCCATTGTAGAATGTAGAAACTCCCTTGTTTGCTCCAGCTACCAAACCTCAATCAGCAAACTAAGCTCTGATAAAAACTTTCTTTTCCTGAACTTATCTCAAGTGCTGATATCTTCAAACTAACTGGTCTGGTGGTGGGTGGGTATTAACACATTGGCTACTGCATTATCTCATTAATATGGACAGGGACCACCAGGTTACAGTAAGCAATGGGTTACTGTAACTTACTGATGAATAATTCCTCAAGGTAACTTACCAAGATCATTATTTTTGAGATGCTCATCTTTAATGATCTCTGGCAGGAGAAAAACAAAACTCTTTCTGTTTAAGATATAGAGACCATAGCCGATGAAGAGTGTTCCGACGTTGATGAGACGCCATTGATTATACAATGTTAACATTTCCTCTCTGAATACACTGTAGATATAGACCTATTGCAGAGGCAACTGTAAGAGGGTTGCATCTAGTGCAGCTGTAAATTAAGAGAGCAGAAAATAGTGTTAAGTAAAGTTTAGAGTATTATTACTGAATTGATGAGCCAGCAGAGACGTACTGATATTTTATTGGTTATCTCAACATTTCCTCTCAGAATTCACTATAGATATATACCTATTGCAGAGCCAACTGTTAGAGGGTTGCATCTAGTGCAGCTGTAAATTAAGAGAGCAGATAATAATGTGAAGTAAAGTTTAGATCATTATTACTGAATTGATGAGCCAGCTAGCAAAGACGCACTGACTTTTTAATGGTCAACACTGTATGTATGCGTACTATGCACACACTTCGCTGTGTGCGACGCTGGGGTGCGGGCGCGCGCGTGTGTTCAGTTAGCGACCGTAAACTAAGATTAAAATAAGATTACAGTCGCTAACTTAACACACGCGCGTGCCCGTACCAGACCATCGGGATAGTATTTAGTTGTAATGTGCTGCAGTTTGCCGTGAATCCCGTGAGAAAGTGCATATTATAAGTCTTTGTTTTTAGGAAAAATACTCTGAAAAAGATGAGAAAATTGACATAAAACAGGTAACAAACATATAACATTTTAAATTATGACCTTTATTTGGACATTTGATGAATATTTACTTCATTTTTGGTATGTTTTAGTAGGGTATCTCCACGCCGGAGTTACGGGTCAAAGTTTGGATAGACTTCTGAACTAGCCCCCAATATAGGGCTACATTGAATCGCTACCGATGCGTATATGCCCAGTGCATCGTACACATCCAGATCCAGATGCGCCTGCTTAGTTGCACGCCGTTTCCTGCTACTTGATGATTCACGAGCGAATTGCTCCTGGATCCCACGCCGCACGGCTGGGGTAAGCAACGACTCACGTTCCGCTGGGAACTGCTACTATAACACAATCATGCAATCGATCGCCCCCAATTTGTATAATTATTGCCCTAGACCTACGGCCTTAAATAGTTTTAGTTGGTTCCGATCAGTTACACATTCATACACTGATCTTTGACATATTAAATTAATCCACAAAGGTATTATTAAAAAGTCAAACTCAAACTTACGTCAATGAAGAGTACGAGGATAAGATCAAGGTCTCAGGTGTCGAGAATAATATCCGAATAAGACAAGTTCCGGGAATCCACTGAAAAATGTATCCGATAAAGCCCTTTTCTGGACAGTCGATTGGAGTGGAGTTCGAGGGGCCGGGGTGGAGGGGGAATGGGGAATGGGGGGGGGGGGGGGGGGGGGGGCTTACCTCTCTCAGAAGGATATTTGAAAAGCACGTCAATTGTACTCGGGCAAATGTCATCTTCTTTTATTCATCTTTTTTTGTTAAGGACTGCAAATTCAGCCCTACTAATTAAGGCTATATTCTTTCATACCCATTTAATCAGTAGCTTGTAAATATCATTTCATTTTCCGAGTAAGACCTGAGGAACTAGAGCCCCCCCCCCCCTCATTCAACTGCACACTAAATAGGCTACCTACGCTACTGTATAAATAGAGAACCTCGACTGTATATCCTAACCTTATAACCCGATCAACGGCTAGAGTTGAGGGAGAATATAATTATGATCCATACCTTCATATCAAATATGCTGAGTTTATGATGCAAATAGGTATGTTCGAAGTTTTAAAGGCCTATCCCATATCGTTGAAGTGTAGGCAACTTACAATTTGATGATTTATTTGTTTTCAATGCCGCGAACATGATCTGAGGGGGAGGGAAGAGAGGGAGGGGAGAGGGGGGGGGGGGGGGGGGGTGTTGCCAGAAAAAACTGCAGCAAGGAAACACGACGCCTTCGTTCCATGGTTCTAACTTTTATTTGCATGTTTTTTTTAGTGGGCAAGATTCAAAAACAAGTTCGAATATATTTCTTCCGCTCCATTTATACCCTTCCCTTCCCCCACTCTTTATTTCTCTGTTCTAACCCCTCTCTCTCTCTCTCTCTCTTTCTCTGCTCTTTACCCCTCCCGTCACTCTCTCTGCTCTATACCCCTCCCGTCTCTCTCTCTCTCTCCCCTCGCTCATTGTCTCTCTCTTTCTCTCTCTCTCCATCTCTCTGTCTCTCTCTCTGTCCATCTGTGATACCTTAGGGACAATAATAAATTCAATACACGTTGTTTGCTGGTGATCGACTGCACAGTTTTTATTTTGTTTATTACTAAAGCAGTCAGAAGGTGGCGCTAGAACAACGCATCCCTTCATAATGAAAGAGCCATTAATATTATTGTTCGGACTTCTGTGATAACATTCATGTTTGCTTTTACCACAATTTCAGGAATCAAGATCCAGATTGATCACTTGCCACAACCTGATAACTCAATGTTTATATATTTCCTGTACAAAATCATGTAAGCTTTAATTGTCGTAGAGTTGTAATACAACCAATGTTTACTATTTGCATTGTAACTTTATGTCTTCACTATTTTTTCTGCTATTTCCATTTTTTCAGAAAACATAAACATTTGTATTCATAACATATCTTTCTTAAACCACCACTATTAGAGAACCATTTATTTTCAGCCTTACCTTTGTTTTTTCCTTTTTGTATTGTTGTTACGCCGCATAAAAATCCACTTTATCTCATATTTAAATCATTAAATGAGTATTGTACTGTATTTGTCTGAATCCCATACATGATACAAGTGCCTTCATAAATATATGATAGAAACACCTCGTATACACTCCTAAAATTATCAACCACATATTTTGTATCAAACGCATATCAATGAAGAATAAAATAATGAAAAGTAATACTGTTACTTGAGTCTCGTATGAAGCTGTGAAGATTATTAAAGATCATGGTATTATCACTTACATAAAAATTACTATTAGACACAATTACTTAATTTTCCAACACATATACCCTCCCGTGCCAAAAGTATTGCAACATAGACACACACATTACACAGGAGACAAATAATTACATGAAAATGAGTGCTGTTTTAATGAATATGTAGTGCATCATTTTTTATCATACTATCAGGCACATTTTATTGATATATCAATAGTCATTTTTCATGTACCGAAACAACGGTCATGCATGTTCAATTTCGAACAAAACACCGCTACAACAAAGAGAAGTCATTAACCACAAATTTAACGAATTTCATCATGTTGCAATACTTATGGCATGGGAGGGTATGCATCTTTTGTATGAACTTCGTGAATTCTTTCGTCACAAAAACCTATTTACAATAAATAGTGCTAATCTACATGTAGTAGCAGTCCAAGGTGTAGTTGTCGAAATAATTAATAATATATTGTGTGTATGTCTAGATACATGTATACACATAAAGTAAATATAATACAAAATTTGGTTCATAATAAAGATATGTGCATTCTTAAAAATTAATGCATTAATTAGCTACATGCAATCCATGGGACTCATTGGGTATAATGTCTCAAATCTAAATGGTGATGTGAAGTACTGACATCAATTGCATTATTTCGATATAAATGCTCCGAGAATATAATGAATAATACCAAACGTAATACAAGGCCATTAACAAATAGATCGTTGTTACATTACATTGTAAAGTGATTTATATGTTTTTAAACAGAATATTGATGAACATCAATACATTTTTATAAATACATTACAATGCAATACAATACAATACACGAACAAAAAAAACGAGGAAATTGAGAAGAAATCGGAAGGGCTTGTTGCCCGAAAACATACTACATGTAGAGGTGTCTGTGGACTGTCGTTCACAAGGTTCGCGGTTCGAGTCCTGACGCGGCACTAAAGTCCTTTGGCAAGACTTTGATCTACATTTGCCACACTCAACCCAAGTGATGTAAATGAGTACCTGGCAGGAATTAATTCCTTGAAATGCTATAACGCCTTAATTTTCCTTTTCCTTCATCTCTCCCCAATCGAATGGGGGGGGGGGGGGGAGGGTACCCAGCGTTGAGGGCGTATACAATAACATTATGTTAAAAGATCCACATTGGATATAAGCATGCATTTTCTGTAGTATTTCGCCATCAAAATCATCACATATACAAGTATCATGTTTGTACAAAGATAGGGAAATAGTCCAAATTTCAAAAAGCTTTCTAAAAAATTGTAAAAGCAAAACAAATATATTTAACAAAATAAAAACTATGCCTTAACCCATATCAAGCTTTGGAAACAACCCAAATTCATATGTTTCCAACAATTCTCACAACATTTCCAAAACAGCCGGGTTTTTATGAATCTACATCGTCGATCATCATTACACTTTATTCATAAAAAGTGTTTCTATATCTAAATGTAAAAAAACATGCTGCTTAGATATTCTGAAAGACTGTAATAAGGAAATAAGGCATGGGTTACATTCATATAATTACCAATGGCAATGCATAAAGCTGGTTACCAGGGCCTACATTATCTAAACATGAAGATGAAATAAATGTTACTCTATTTCTCCTGGAAGTTAACATGTTGACTACTGATTTAACATATTCTTCATAGCTTTAATACAAAAATAACCCGGTTCCAGTTGGAAATGGATGAATAAATACCAGGAGGTAGATCAGGTATATATCAGGTATGAGACAATGCCGCATGTCAACTTGACCGGGTAGTGTGTAGTCATCACTGGAACTCATCCAATGTGAGAAAAATATTGAAATTAGGTACAAGGCAATACACTATGTCAGCTGCAGCTGCACTGTGACCCAGAAGTTACCAGCAATCAGTGTGGGTAATGTAATACAGCTGAAGCTGATCATCATCCTAAAAGAGAAAACATAATGGAATTACGATAAAAAGAAGAATATTCAACGAAATAGAAGTGCATTTTTTACGTATTCACTGGATTTTACATATATATATATATATATATATATAACGAACTATTTTTACCTCAGGGTTATGATAAGACCAATAGTTTTAGTTTCTTTATACCGATGGTTGTTCGCCCTGATAAATGTCAGTTTTATTAAAGAGGTATTGATTCTGTTTCCTATTCGGGTCTAGGTAATGATGTATATTATTGTAAAATCTTTCCCAAATGCATCATCGAATTCAATTATCCTCTAGCTGGGGACTGTTGAATAAAGCTGAAACGGAAAAGAGTGTTATAGGTAACCTCCAGTTCAGGTTATCATGATTTTGTTCGTTTGCTAGACCGGAGCCATAATGGGCCGATAATATGAGTCGTGCTACATAAAGCAAACAATTATTGTTTATTAGGTACGTGTGGAACCCTGATTTTGTTATCAGCGTAAAACATGAAGCTTAACTCATAAACTTTAGTAACATCATTCTTAAAAGAACGAAAGCAATTCTCAGACATAACTCAGGGCCTCACTCCAATGACGTAGCAAGGGTCTAGGCACTGATAGTGGCATTATTGGGGGGGGGGGGGGGGGGGGCTCACACCACTCTCACTAGGTGGATATAATGCAAACTAACAAAGACAATTTTTGAAAAGGGCAGGATATTCTTTGTCATCGTATTCATCATTATCATCATCATCATCATCATATTCTTCTGCATCCTCTTCCTCCTCCTTTACACTCTTATTTCTTTATATCGCCTTCTGTCTATACCATGCGATGGTGGCACGATGGTGGCACGTACGTGCCCCAGTGGCCCCACTAGCTACGCCACTGCTTTACCTAACGAATGATATTGGGAAAAAATCTCGGACCAAAGAAAAAGATCCAATTAAAAATGATTAAAATATAACAATCTACAACTTATTGAGTTGTACCATAATCGAGAACGCCCATACAACATAAAGACTAAAATAAAAGAGGCACAACACGGACCAAATTATTGCGATGCGATCTGAAGAACATATAGAAGTAAAGCCAAAACTAGAAATGGGTATGAAACAAAGCAGGGGCGATGGAGCGTCTTCCAAAGTGAGGGGGGGGGGGGGGGGGGGTACTTACAGAAAAGGTAATATTATACCCTATACAATGTTTATTATTACATTTTCAGGGATGGTTTTCTCTTTAATCGGTCGAAGATACTGCTCTATACTTTGCAGTTGTGTTTGTGATAGTCTCGACATTAAACATTTGTGAGTTCGAATTGCGACCAATTATGTCTCTTTATATATTACAGATGAAATAACCAATCATCATTGGGTTTCAATCATGAAAGAATGAATAAGACCCTTAATGCGTTACTAAATGAAAAATAAACTATTAAGTTTTGGGGGAAATTTGAGATAAAACTTGCTCTCATTTGCCTCACATGAGGGGCACATTTTAGGGAAGATCTGTCTTGAGTCTGAAAACTTCTCCATTTTCTAAATATTGTTATTCCTGAACACAGTGCAATTGATCGCCTAGGCAGACTATGAAGTGCAAACTCATGGGTTCCAAAGGATAATAGGTTTGAAGATGCCCACTTTAGCAGTTAAGTAGAATATGTAATGGTAGTTCATAAGGGCAATTATTTTAGTGTGAAAGGGCAAACTTAATAAAACGGCGCAGTTCTTGAAATGCGGGGCATCGTACTCCAACTATTTCCTTGGCTCTGCTGCCTTTCATTGTGATGGTAGAATAGGGTACTTGGTACGATACAACAAGCTGCTCACATTCTTTGAAACCAAATATAGTTCTTTAGATGACCGCAAAAGGGCAAATTGTGTACAGGACAGTGGGAAATGTAAGTAAAAAGGGGGAATTATCAAAGGGCGATTATTAGAAAGGAAAAACAAGACACTTATCAAAAGGAAAATGGCACTTATTAAATATGAATAGGGTTCATCCCGTCTCTACGTACATATTGAGCTTTACTGCAACATCCTAGAAGAAGCTCTGTTGAACGTATATAATTCGTTCATACACACTGCACTAGAATGATGTGCTTCTGCATGTGTTGCACCCCGGTATCACCTAGCGACAAAGCCATAACATAGAAATGATCCCGAAAAGGACCTTGCGGATCATTCTCTCTGACCAGTATTTGAACTACAACAATGCCCTCCGGAAGACTGAGCTCACAGCACTGAGCAATTGAAGGAGTCAATGCCTAACATTTGCAAAATTACTTCAGACAAGTTTCGAAGACTGGTTGCCCGAGACGCAGATCATAAACCACTGCCTCCGACACAACAATATAGTGCGGTATGGTATGTAATCCCGTAGGATTTGTTTGCCAAAGTTGATTTTTTTTGCTGTTTTGGCTTCAAAAGGGTCCCAATTGGCCAAAAATGATGGGGTTCAAATTTTCAGACCCATCCTTCATTTCCTGGGGAGGGGGGGGGGGGGGGGGGGGGTCCATATTGGGCGCCAAAATGGAATATATAACGCGCAATAGGGAAATTTGGTGTCTTCGGGAAAATTTGAACCCCATCAATTTCTGATAGCTTGGACCCCAATGAATCCAAAAATGCAACAACAACAAAAATCAACTTTGGCACAAAAATCCTACGGGAGCTGTTTCAGTGACATACCGTACCACACTAATAGGCTAAGAGAGTCTAAGTGTAGAAATAACAGATTCAGCAGTACTTAGTGCAGCAGCTGAAATTTTAATAACAATGCCTATAATAATAATAATAATAATAATGATAATAAAAGTCACACTTGTAGCGCTTAATACAACATTTATAATCGCTTTACACTGTAAATATTATTAGCCCAGCCATTGTATTCAATTGCTAATCCAGACATGAAAGTGCACACGCTCCGCTCCATGGGGAGTATTCAGGCCAGGCGCCATTTTACATGCCTATCTAATCACATTAACATTCGCATTAGGCCAAAAAAAAAAAATCATTTGGTTGTCCTCGACCGCCCGCTCGTCATTTTCGGGCCGCTCGTATTTTTTTTATTTTTTTAAATAAATTTTTAATTCATTTTTTTTAATTTTTTTTATTCAATTTTTTTTTTTTTTTTTTTTTTTTTATTTAATTTTTTTGGGAAAGCAATCTTTAATGCCAAACATACAATTTTATGCATTTGCAAGGATCAAAATGCGTCCCGTTGCCAGTTTGGTCTTTTCGTACGCAATTAAGTATAAATTTATTAAACTTGCCATTTTTATTTTTCTATGTCAAAATGCCGTTCATTCAAATCAGGTTCTGAGCATTCTTTAACTCATTTTAAAGCCCATCTGTACTAGTTTACAGGAGGGATTAGACCACCCTGCAAGGTCACTGGACAGATCAAATCAGCTCTCAGATAATATAAGATGCAGAGGATCATGGGGGACCAATGGTTACCGATTAGGCATTGTTTGCTACATAAAGGGCGCAAGTAGCTATAAGTAGTACAATGGAGATTTAAAAGGTGCTGTATTTCAAAGCCCAAAATACTTTCTGTGTTGGTCTTGATATTCATTGTACATTAAACTAGTCTTTTACCATATTGAAGTGTTTTATAGACTTTGTTTGTTTAAATGCTTGACAATCTCAATAAAAAAAAAAAAATTATAGAAAAAAAGTTATTAAAAAAAAAAAAAATGGGGGAAAAAAAAAAAATCTAAAATCTAAAAAAAATTAAATAAATAAATAAAAAAAAGACACACAAAAAATGAATAAAAAAAAAAAAAAAAAAAAAATCGCTCGCCCGCCCCTACTCCAGAAAAGAAATCGAGGACAACCAAACATTTTTTTTTTTTGGCCTTATATACCGGCATGACCGGGTAGCGAAATTTTTATTCCCAAAAAGGTTTGCAATTTCTTATATTTCCGTTCTTCTCAATGGCTGGATACGTCATTAGCAGCTTAGAAAGAGGTCACAAACAATTAGACTTTGATTTTGTATTGCTTTGCCTCTCTATTTATAAAGGCAAAAATACGGAATAAACTGTGACTTGAACCCATGACTCTATGATTGTATTACGCTGACCTTACCGATTGAGCCAACGATGGTTTGATGAAAAGCGATTCTGCATGATTTCTGTAACGCTATCACTCACCCTAACGATTACGTCATTGCTAATGACGTAACATATCAGCCAATCAGATGACCGGAAATATTAGCATTGGCAAACCTGTTTGGGAAAAAAAAATTAGCGACCGGGTACCCATTTAACTCATGGGTGGGGAGTGACCCATCACACATTAGATTACTGCGGGACTCGAACCGCGAACCATGTGATCGAAAGTCCGTCAGTCGTATCCACTAGACTTCAACACCTCTCCCCCCCTCCTCCTCTCTCTCTCTCTCTCTCTCTTCCCATTTCCCTGCATGGTAGATTTGTGAACTTTGCTGTCGTGGTCGCAAATTATGTATCAGTGTTTTTTTATCGAAAATGAAGGTTGCCAAACAAAAATTATCCGATTTAAATTCAGTAAATGGTTCGGATTGATTTTAAGACGGTTGCAGAAAATTCTAAAGTTTCTTTTGTAACGGTTGCTCATTATTGTCTAGATAGGTAGAAATATACTTATATGTGTTACAGTCGAATCGTGTTGTTGAAACGCAAAACGGCGGGGCTCCGGGGGCGGCTCGAGCCCCCTCCCCCTAACTTTTTTGAAAAAAGTATGTTAAAGAGTAATATAAAAATTGAAAAAAGAAAGAATAGGGACCTGCCAGTGTCACAAATAAGGTATACAAATAATGCTCATCTGAGTGTAATTAAATGCCTAAAACCTCTGCGCTTCCGGGAGCTCTGCCCCTGGACCCTAAGGCGGCCCCTGAATGCTCATCTGACCGTAATGCCCCACGCCAATTTACGCTCCACTCGCTTTGCTCACTACGCTCTACCTGATCACAAATACTTTAGCCCCCACCCCAACTTGGAAAAAGTTTCGCGGGGCCTGCACGTTACATATAAGAGTCGGGTGGTGATGCGAATATTTTTCTCCCCCCCAAAAAAATAAAAAATAAAAAAATGCTCATTACGCCACTGCAGCTCCTCCTCCCTCCTTCTACCCATCTATTTACTTAATTCCAATTCAATTTTACATTACGTAAATTTAATTATTTTACATTGATATATCTTGTTTATCTGTTCCTTGTATGTAAACAGCAATTATGAAAGAATAATAACATAGTGATTTATTTAATCCTATGGTATACCAATACTTCTTACCTACAACTTTTCTCTCTCTCTAGATTTATCTCCCTCGTCGCTTTCTTCTTGCTCATATTCTATTCCTTTGCCAGTCTCCCTCTTTTCGCTTCTATCATTCATGTTCTTCCTTCACCCCATTATGCTCATTTCATTCCTATTTAGTATTCAAGAAGTGTTACAATACCTCACCTGTTATATATCTGTTTATATATTCTGTGTCAGTAAAGAGAGATATGTGATTTATAACAGCTATGGCCAATGTATAAACCTATGGTGTACATCCCTTCCCATATCAACCCTCTCCTACATCTCTGTCTCTTCAATTCTTTTCCTTCCTCGGCCACTCTGCTTAGCTTTGTTCTCTACTCTTCTACATCCCTTCTCTCATCTGCCTTTCGCTTCTTCTCTTTCTCATTAATGCTGAATAATTTACATGGTCTATATAATCCTTTTGACAATTTGCATATATTTGTTTTTAAACACGTGCCCGATTGTTATTGTTATCCGTGTTAATCAATAGTTGTATGAATAAGATCATGGAATGTTCTCAATATACCTATTAGTCAATAATTCAGTTGTAAAAACACATACATCAGAGATGAAAATGGGCAGTTGTAAAAACGGGAAAGGGGAATTTATAAGAAAGGAAAAGATTCATTTTTCAAAGTAAAAGGCACCTGCAAATTTCATGAGGGGGACATATAAAAGGGGGAGGGACGCTTATTGAAACTTTTCTTCCGTAAAGGGAAGCACTGCTGGTGTACTTGAGGGGGCAGTGAGCCAAACGGAGAGCAAGATGGGGGGGGGGGGGGGTGGGCAGTATAAGAAAGCATACAACATTAAAAACATAAATTAACAATGTTACAATTACAAAATGGTTTAAGAGTGGTAGCACAACTGAACAGATTTAAATGGAAAAGAACATAAAATTAAAATGAACCAAAACACAGCAAAATCAGGTCAAGTGAATGAGCTCGTGTTACAACAATGAAGTGATTAAAGAAAGAAATCTCTCAATTTCATGCTACGAATAAAGATAATAAATCATACTAACAATCGTACC
Source organism: Strongylocentrotus droebachiensis (assembly GCA_035222895.1). NCBI lineage: Eukaryota > Metazoa > Echinodermata > Echinoidea > Camarodonta > Strongylocentrotidae > Strongylocentrotus > Strongylocentrotus droebachiensis. Next base: position 28,395 of record JAVYIG010004911.1, read on the forward strand.
ATCGAAACAACAAACATAAAAAACAAAGATAATATTTGATACAATATTTGAAAATATTTGATAAAAAAGTGCAAAAACGTACGTAAAACACAAAGTACGTGTGAAAACTTAATAAGAACACATTGTAGAGAAGAAACATGAAATTTGTAATTTAGCAACGTTTCGATATTCTGTTGAGCATTTGGTGTCTAGGAAATGGGATAACAATCATCAACAACAATAAAGACAGAGACCCGGGACAGAGACAAAAGAGTCTGATACGAGAAGTCAAAATATAAAACAGTTTGAAAAGCTTACGAAGCAGAAGGGGATGATTTTGCAGGAAACAAATAACACTAAGGAAACGTTAACAAAGATAATGGGCCAAAATGTAAATAAATTTAGAAATTAAATATTAAAAACGGTAATACAGAACAATATTAGCGTCATGGCGGTTGTTATACAGATGAAAATAAGAAATAGTAAACGTGGACAGTGCACACAACGTGGAGCGATACTTACATGATAAAGCGACACAGTGAGGTTGCCTCTTGATGATGCTTGATGAAGACCTTTGAGATGAGATTCCAGTCTGCCGCCCTCTTCAGTTCCACAATACCGTAACCTATTTTCAGAAAACGAGTGATGGAGGTAAGGTGCAATGGGTGTTAGAATACAGAGAAAGAAGCAGAGAGAGAGAAAAAGTAAGAGAGATCGATTAAGGGGGGGGGGGGGCATATTATAGAGAAAGAGATAGAACAACATTATAGTAGAGAGACATACAAAGAACAGAGAAATTAAGAAAGAGAAACAGACAGAGAATGCGTACAACATGATACTCTTAGTATTTTCATTTTCTCTTCCCATGAAAGATTTGATTTTGTAGGCCTCATTTAATTTGTTTAGCGACAAAAAATACAAACTCCGGGAGATGCAGAGGGAAGGGGAAAGATCAGTGGGTGTTTCATTAGGCCCTGAAATTGATATTAAAATGAATCGGATCAATTTTAAGGGCCTTAAATTACTTCGATTTTAGGCCCCGTTTCATAATGAAAAACAAAACAAAAACAAAAACAACAGATTTAAGCTTTAAAATCAATTTTAAGATAAATGTTATCATTTTTTTTTAAATCCCAGAGATGGTTATTTTCAGTAACAACAAACCAAACGAGTATTTCAGCTTTCCCGCTTTAATTTTCTGTTAATCGATTCGAAAGGAAGTATGTTATATTGCTTAACCTGGTCAAATATCAATTTTTGTCTGTCCTTATATCACGTGTGAAAAAAGGAAAACAATTATTCAGGATATGATAGGTAATATGTATTCAAACTTTGTTCAATTTCCTCTGTAGTTCAACCTAAAGTTTGTACAGGGCCTCTCAGGATAACATGTTCAATAGTAACACTAACCCTGTTAAAAAAAGACAAACAAGAAGAAACAAATATCCTAGTATTAATCCGATATGTTCAGCATTTTTTTTAACTTGAAAGGCGTAAATGACGGCCAACGTCAATTTGGGAATGTATCGGAAAAAAGGAGAATTCCGTAAAAAATTAATAGCCGATCACGGGCCATTAATTACCATATTTGTTCATAAATGTGTGCCCTATTCCATTCATATATACTCTCTCTCTCATTAACACACAACCACACTCCCATCACAACTCTTTTTACCCCCCCCCCCCCCAAAAAAAAAAAAAGGGGGGGGGGGAAAGAAGAAAATAGTAAGGGATATAAGAATAAAGGAATAAATTAAAAGAAATCAAATGATAAAAACTGGCTTCTAACAAAAGCTTTGCTAGGCTATTTGAATACTCCCCACCAAATAGGTTATTTGAATAATATCCATCAAACAAACACACCATCATTGAATCACATCATTTTATAATTACTACCATGCGTTAGCGTCCAATCTCATCCATTCATTCGTTGCCCAAACCCCTTTTTCTTTTTAAATGACAAACAGTTCATTGCTCAAATACAAAATAGAATTCACACAGATTTTTCAAGCTTTAAAGTCTAATCGTTATGATTTTGCTTTAATGCACGATAATCTACATTTTATATATGATGAGCAAAAGCAAATTAATTCAAGGTATACAATAAGAACATTTTCAATGACACAAATGACAGTGACAGCCAGTTGTTAAAACTATTGCAGCTTATATATGCCACTGTCTAGTCGATGTAAATTGGTGGAGATTAAAAGAGTTACATTAATGTGTCTGTATGAAGTTAATTATACAATTTTCTATCAGCTTTGAACATTTTCTAAGGATAACATAAATCCAAGTTGATATATTATTTCCTGCCGGACAAATCTGTTTTCACTGCAATAACAACATTCAGTTGTTTCTTTTGAATTTGTTCTTAGGCAATTGCTAAGAATATACAATTGAGGCATCAACAGGTAATTATCAACAAATGGTCATGCCAACAGAACCTCTAGGAAGAGTTAAAAAAAGGCCCTCAAATTGGTCCACTGCTGTTCAGATTAATTTGCCGTTTGAAATTTCCAATTTGATATTTTAAGATTCATCACCATGAACGGATTTATCTATGGAATGTAAGTTTAGAAACAATAACGTCCATGACAGAATCATATATTTTTTAGATCAGCAACATCACTTAGCAAGATATTTCTAGAGAGTGCAGGCTTACATTGCTCACCTAACTTAAAATGGATTATGACTTTAGTTTCATATTTCCAGTGGCGGATCCAGGGTAGTGAGCACTATTTGTATTTATTTATTTTATTTTATTTATTTATTTATTTATTTATTATTATTTTTTTTTATTTATTTATTTATATATATATATATATATATTTTTTTTTTTTTTTTTTTTTTTTTTTTTTGGGGGGGGGGGGGGGGTCGGGGGGCACGTGTCCCCTGTGCCCCCCTCCTACATCCGCCCCTGCTTTCAACTGTAATTACTTGTTACTTTTTTTTTCTTCTGCAAGATTCTATAATAATATTTAAAAGAATATAATTCTTGGAAGTATCATTGATAATTTGAAGCGAGAGGACTTGTCGCTTTCTCATTTAGCTACGACTTCCAGTGAAACAGATTTTCAAATGAACTCATCTGAAGATACCAAAAGTGCTCCAGTCTCTCTCTCTCTCTCTCCTCTCCTCTGTCTGGTGCTGTTACTAAATGGACCTTGTGAAGGGTTGCTAAAGTGTAAACAAGATAATTAAATGTTTATATGAGGAGGATTAAGAAATTGAGAAAGTTTTGAGTGTTCCTTTAAAACATTACTTGATGAAATCTTACAAATATTCTCATACTCGATGGCAAATTTTAGTATACAGACTGGATCACTTATAATATCCTCAGATGAGTTAATTGGAAAATCTGTTTCACTGGAAGTCGTAGTTAAATGAGAAAGCGAACAATCCATGATCTGTTTAGCATTGTAGTCCCTCTTGCTTAGAGCTGGAAAAGGGAGCTTGTATCTGTAGGCTGGCTGATGTTCCATATGAAGCATAATGTTGCAGGGAATTCAGGCTCTGCAGTCTAAAGATTGGAATTGAAAGTTATGTAATCAAACAAATTAAGAAATACTTTTTTTTTTCAATCTTTCTTACAACTCTTGTATTTTTGGTCATGTCAATTTCTTTGAAAATAAATAAAGAAAAGGGATAAAGAATATTCTTTAAAAATGTTGATACGAAAGCAGATTTAGTAAGAAAAAATAATAAATAATGTATTTCTAGGCTTTGGAAACAAACAAATCTTATGATAACCATTTGTGTATGTTTTATACAATAGATTCGGTAAGATCGGAATTAGACCTCTTACAAGGACTATGAGAACTGTACTTTTAAAAAAATCTTTATTAATTGATGTAGGGGCAATGATGACAGGCACAAAACATACTAAGAAGATCAATTATGTTAACTGATACCGCTTACCTTTTCAACTTGAAGAGATGGACAAGACCTTAGGTATGAAAAGTCCAGATGCCATGAGTTTGCAGTTCATGTAGATGCCACAGCTCTTTACTTTGCAACCTTAGATTTAAAACAGAGATATACATATACCATAAAAAGAGCAAATATATTTCTCAGAAAAATAGTTGTCACTTTACCTGAACAAAAGTACATTGTTATTAGTGATTCTAATTGTAATTTAAATATATTTGGGTCAAACCACTATGTCACAAACCCCACTGAAAGTTTTAGAAAATGTGATTATTGTATAAATTGGACTCTGGAACGTGGAGCCTTTTTTTTATAATACACATTTTGGACTCATCTTGATTTCGATTTTGATCCAAAAACATTTCTTTAAAAACGTGATCTTGAATGTGTTGATCTTCAACTTTAGCTTTAATTTGTTATCTGACTCTACAACAGTCTCATCTTGAACCAAACGCTATTGTACAGATATTTGATACAAATTACCTTCTGATGAATAGGACAGAAAGAGATACCTTATTAAACTGGTACATAACAAAACAAAAATCAGCTTACATCGACCATACATGTGCTCATTAAAGTTCAACCACATCGTTATACTATTAACTGCTGCCCTATTCTTTGTACACTATTGATACAAATAGATAGATAGATAGATAGATAATGGTTTTATTGAGAATAAAAGAGCAACAATGCATCGCGGCCTACAAGGCCGAATTGGGCAATGTTTTACAAATGTAAATTACAGTCTATAAAAACATTCCTATAAAATAACCTCAAATTAATGAACTAAACTTGAATGAGTAGATTGTTAAAAAAATAAAAATAACTTTAAAATGCTTATTTCTTATTATTTGATCTCCCTAACTCATTTTATATATAAAGGAGATAAAGAGAAGTGAAGAAGAACATGATGGTGGTGTAGAGTAAAGAAAGCAAAGAAAAGAGGATGGTAAGATTAAGAAGAGGATGAAGAGGAAGGAGAAGAGAAAAAGTAGAAGAGAAGGAGAAAGAAGAAGAAGAAGATTCAAGTAGGGATAGTAAGATGATAGACAGAGGGTAGCACGAATAGTAACACTATCATAATGTATCGATATCAATATTCAAGCATTACACATTATACAAACTACTAATGATATAGGCGAAGTTATGAAGAAAATAAATACTTATATGAAAAATTGTACGATTGAAAAAGAATACTCTAGGCAATAGCTACTCTAAGGAAAAGGTTATAACATTTCAACCAGACTATAACAAAGGAGAACCATTATAAGAAGCAAATGCAAAAGGAGAAAGAGGGAGAAGAGGATTGAGAAGTAAGGATAAGGGTGAGATGAAGAAAGGAGGTGGGAAAGTAGAAGTGGTAGAGGAGGAGGAGACAACTGTAACATTGGCCATGGAAGATAATTTCAGTCATTTAAACAATTAAAAATAAATGGTTAAACACAGATTTTTAACTTCGGTACAGAAAATGTAGTGATTCTATTATACAGATACAAAGCTTAGACCCCAGTATAAATATAAAAGTGGTATATGAATATAAATGTATAAAAAACAAATTGCATACAAATTTATTTCATACTTTGTGTGTATCGGTAATTGAAACCATAGTTTGCCTTGTATTGCACTTATGGGATTACATCACAACTATAATATTGGTAGTATTACAAAAATAAAAGTAGATTTCTTGTTAACTAGAATTGTAGATGCGTACAAGTGATGGTATGGGGCTGTTCTTCACTCTGTTTGTTCGGCAACGTAGTTCTGGTAATTTCTTAGTATGTCTAAGGACTCTTTTCTGAGTAATCTGGGGTAAGATGTTCTTTAATTGGTTCCTGGAAATACTTTTTCCAATGAAAGAGGTGCACAGCGAATGTCTCCTTTGCTCAAGTGTTTCCATATCAAAGTAGGTAAGAACGTTCTGGTAAGTAGTATACCGAGCACCAACGATGATGCGGAGGGCTCGCTTTTGGATTTTTTCTAAGCTTTCGCATTGTTTCTTGGTGATGCCGCTGTTCCAAACCGGCGTCCCATATTCGAGAATAGGCCGAACATATCCATCATATATGGTTAACAAATCGCGAACTGGAAGGCAGTGCCTTTTTAAGATACGTAGCATGTGAAGTTTTCCATTTGCTCTTTTGATGATATCTGTAACATTTGATTCCCATTTCAGGTCACTTTGGATCAGAATGCCGAGAAGCTTTATAGTATTGACGGATTGTAGTTCTAGACCGTCAACGCGAATTGCGGGTAGGACAGTAGGATTTCGTGAGAAATTGACTTCCATTGCGAAACACTTTGTGGCGTTCAGTTTCATGTGGTTGGCCTCTGACCAGGAGGCGAGATCAGTGACGGCACTCTGCATGTTGGACGGTTCATCTCGAGTGCGACATTCGACGAGCGTCATGTCGTCGACGTATTTGTAGGCGTTGATTCCGGTCGGTGGCGCTGCGTCATTAATCATGGCTAGAAAGATAATGGGCCCTAAGCGAGTTCCCTGTGGTACTCCAGCCTGCAACATCGACCAATCAGATAGAACTGATCTGTAACGGGTGCATTGTTGACGGGATTGCAAGAAACTCATGATCCATGGCACAATGCAGGGGCGAACTCCTAAGCTGATAAGTTTTGTTATGGCGATAGTATGGTCGATTCGGTCAAATGCTTTTGAAAAGTCTGTCACAACTATCGTTGATGAGGATTTTGGTTTGTCTGAATTAACAAACACTTTGTGTAGAACGTTAATAATACAGTGTGACGTTGATATTGTTTTTCGGTTTCCAAACTGCATCTGATCCAAATTGGGTTCTATGTCGTTAATTAACCATTTTTTTGGCTGATCTAGTAATTTATCTATGTTTTTGACCTGTCATGGTTGGCTTCCTCTTAAATTAAGAACACATAATTTTCAGTTTGTTATTGTAAAATCCAATATCCGGTATCTTAACTCTTTGTGATAAATGAGTATCAAGACTATAAACTCAATAACAAGTTATTAATTGATTTATATGTAGCCTAGGTCTAGAAGAAAAAGGAAAACAAAACCTCACCCTCATTTTAATGTCAGTCTTCAAACTTTGCTAGGAAAATCACATCAAAAGGCCACTTAGCACGGTAGTATATTGCAGTACACCTTGAACTGGATTACATTATGCAGATCCAAACCCTTTCATCAGGGCCAAAGCAAGATGAAAAGTTAGTCCAAGACGTTGAAGACACGGTGGGAGAGAAGTCTTAGGCTAGAGGTCTATTTTATGGATATGACTCAAGAGTCCAGGTCTACTCAATCTCTGACTCTGAAAGAAAAACGTAGAGATTGATGATTGATACATGAGCCTACACTCTACATCTTGTCTAAAATCTAACTTTTTACTGTTAGATGTAGCCCCCCCCCCCCCCCCCTCCCCACTCCGGGGTCGGAAGGACCGCATTGATGTTCCCAAAATCTCCCGTAAAGGGGTAGACTCTATGCCTACTTTTCACACACAAATCGGCCCGTATTGACTTTACACACCGGAGATAGGGGGCTGCTTTCACAGGGAGGGAACATGCATAGTCTACGCGTAACCTAAATAACACTGAGGGGGGATGTAGACTAGATCTAACTCCTGTTAATTTAGATCTCACAACAATACGAGTAGTCTAGATCTAGAACTAAGGGACTAGCCTAACTCTACATTCTAACTTATCTAAGTTACTTGTTAGTCCTGCACAAAAGGTGCAGTGTAGAGACTGGGTATACATCTACCCTAGATCTAGCCTAGGATCTAATATCATGATGTAGACTAAATCTAGCCTACATTAAGATCTTATTCTTATTATCTTAATCAAGTTCTAACTTGGTCTTGCCTCTTGGGTCTGACACTGACATAGATATCTAGATCTAGACTTCTAGTTCTAGGGGCTAATAAGTAATAGGGCCTACAATTTATGAGCACTAGATAGATCTAGACTTCTAGTTCTAGGGGCTAATAATAGTAATACTAATATAGGGCCTACAATTTATGAGCACTAGATCTAGATTTATCGTCAACAATACAACGCGATGATTCCTAAACCTCCTGGTGGACTTATTTTGTCAATAAATGCAAAAATAAACTATATTTCTTAATGAATCTGGACCTGTCCTAACCAAATATTTAACGTCGTTTAGACAAGTACAGTTGGACATGCATGCATGTATATGAATGGGACGGAAATGCATGAACCGGTGCAATTCGTCCATCTTAACTTAAGTTTATCTCACTTGGGGAATGCTTTTAGTTGATATTTATTTCAAATATCGTTCGGTTAAAAATGAGAGGAATACTTCCTTCTAACAAAATTATAATTTAGTTGTCAACAGAATGATTTTTTTTGAAGAAAACGGAATTTACTTACTTTTCGAGGACCTCTCTTGTAAGTTTAGCGACGCAATTTTGTGGTTGATCGATTGACCCAACATCGACTAGCCTTGATAACAGAGCCATTTACATTTAACCTAAAATTTATCAAAATCAATTCCAGCTTGAATTTGATTCGAAGAAAAGTTCAGCTAACGAGCAGCAGTTTTAAGCCAAAAGTGATTCGGCCTTAAAAAACCGGGAAAATTCGTTAAATTTCCTCAGCTTGGCATTGTTTAAGCTTAAAAAATTAACAAATTCTGAGTCGGAGAGTAAGAGCTGACGTACATGTAGGCTGGGGGAAGGGGGGGGGGGGATACCTGCCCCCTCATGAAACTTGATGTTCTTTAGACGATGCATCCGAAAAACGATCTAGAATTATGTATGAAAAGGACAGTTTGCCTTTAACGGTTCCTTGCAGAGCACGAAACTTTTAAATTCGCTGTATTCGGCGATTCGCCATTCTGCTTTAAAAAAAAGCTAATGCAACCCGAAATATTGATACTGATAGTAAACGCAATAATAAATGATAATAATGATGATAGTAGTGGCAACAAAAATGATATTAATAATAATAACAATTATATACCTCATTTAAGATTCTTTACTAATCCTGTCTTCTGATTGGTTGAAAATGCAGTCATGTTCTTAACCATGCCCGCTAATTGAAATTCAGAGTCATTTTTTCCCGGCTCTACCGGTTTATATCCATTTTTCATAGCACTTTTTCCATGGCTGTGAAACGTGACGTCATTTTGCTGCGATCCCCATTTTGGTTTACGTGTTACCGTATAAGTTTCTTTTGTGCGATGACCGATGCGCAATACCGTTAACGGTGTTTGAGTGCAATTCGATTTTGGTCGCTGCATTCAGGCGACGAATCTACCAATCCACGCAGCGCAGACGACCGATCGCCATTTTGTGTACTAGTCTCGATCGCAAAATACTGGGGTTTTTTGTTTCCAATTTTTTGTCAATAAAGAGGCAAAATGGAGGACACAGCTATGCCAAGATTTCAACTTATGGATGACATTCAGCTGCAAGACTTAATCGATTCTGCTGATAGCAAAAATACGAAGTATGCAGTAAAATACGGCATTAAAATATTTGAAGAGTTCTTGCGAAATGTCAACACGGACCTCGGAGATGTAAACAGACTTCCGAATGCAGACCTGGACGAGCACAGTCTGTGTAAATATGTTGCGAATTTGTGAATTTATAAAGTTACTGTTCATGTTCTACTGTTCTACTGGAGCACAGCTTGTTGGTGATATCATCCTGTACAAAAGTTACTGTTCGTGTAAACGTGTTTGGTATTCCCTGTTCTACTGGAGCACAGCTTGTTGGATTTCATACTGTACACAAGTTATTGTTGGTGTTAATATTCATGACTTCAAAGAGATGGAAACCTAAATGGGTGAGTCAACATTTTCCTTTTTTTCGGTATATAAAATATATATTGACTGCTTTTAATATTCGAGGCATAGTTGTTTCTATAGGGTCTCGGGAAACTCACAACCTGCTATGACCCCGCGGCGCAAGCGCCTTGGGGTCATAGCAGGTTGTGAGTTTCCCTTGACCCTATAGAAACCACTATGCCTCTCAAAGCAGTCAATATATCCTTATTATAAACTAGACTTCTAGACCTAAAAGTTATAACAATGATAATAACTAATAATGAAAATTTATAATAATGATAATTTTTTTTATCAGCATATGATTTTGTTTAAAGTCAACATTGACTAAAAAAGACCCTACATTATTTTAGCTTCCTACGATTCATACTAATGCATGCAACAATACATGTATTCAAATTCTATTCATTGCAACTGTACATTGAAAATTCTAAAATAACAATTGAGAGCAATAATCAAACAAAACCCATCCTAACTTTTAGTCCAAAACTTGGAGGTTACACCCATGTTTTAACCTTTGCATCCTTTCATGCATTCGTACCATTATGCATTCTCACGACAGACTAACTAAACAGGATCGTCTAGTAGGATTTTAATCTAGTTTATACAAGATTTGAACATGAACCTACCACAGCTCTGACATCGTCTTCACATGTCTGCAGCACTGGACAAGGTAAACCAAGTCTTCCTCGTCTATGCACTTCACCCGGTTCAGATCTAGCAGCTGCAGGTTCTTGGTTTGTTCTCTGATCAGTAGACCCAGTCCTCTCATCGTCTCTCTCGATACACTCTTCTTCTCTGATGGGAGTGATGACGGTGCTGTAAGCTCGATGTCTATGAGCTGCTGTCCTCCGGTCCGACGAAGACAAGCCGTGATCTGAGCTATGTCTCTCTCTGCATCATCGATAGTGATATCGATCTCTCTCAAGCCAGGAAGCGATGAGAGCAGACCTTCATAGCTTTGTGACGTCACACTCTCGGCTAATAGCTTTGTGACGGATGGAAGCTCAGGAGGAGATGAAGGGAAACTGAGAGAGGAGTCTGAGATGGTGAGATGGTTCAGTGAGGTGAAGGATCTGAGACAGGACCACAACTTTGTGGTCATCTCAGTAGATAGCTGGCATTGCTCTATCTCAAGCCTAGTATTCTGCAATAAATATAAACAGACAAACTTGTCACTTTTATTTACATCGATTTAAATATTGAGAATAAACGTGTGGACATACAGAATTCCACGTCTGTAAAGTTGAACTTACAAGTATTACATTCATATTCCGAGAATTAATTGAGTTATTTATACATCAAAAATGCAACTGTTTTTCAATTCCCTTTAATAGTAAAATCCAGAGGATATCCCTTTGTTGAATATTTCAAAGTGAATGCATGCACCCGTTTACCAAAATTCACTCACCTGGACGATGTTCTTTTTGTGTAGAGTACCACCTCCACCCCTACAAAGAATATTTGAAAAGGAATGAGGGGAAAAATGTGATTCTTGAAAGCAAATATTGGGAAATGATATTACATTAATATAGAATGCAAGTGAATTATGCATCCCCTCTTTACAGAGGTAGATGAAAGCAACAATACTAACAATAACAATAATGATAATAATCATATTATAATAATGGTAAATAAAGTAAAAAATATAATCATGATAATGATATCAATACTAAATAAGAACATCCATGAAATACCATTTTAATACATTGTTTGGTGTTCATGGCCGTCTTAAAATTAAAAAGCGACATTAACACAAAAATCTGCAGTGACAAAAGTTCGCAGAGTATTAGAAAATGTGATATTTGATCCATGATTTCCCATATTTAAAACAAATTTATTTATTTCAATTATTAGCAAATGGAGGGCAAAGTTTTTAACTACGAAGACTACAAAAAGTTATCGTCAAAGGATTCCGGAGATATCGCGATCTAAAATTCGATGTCGGATTGGCCTGCGCGCTGTAACTCACGAAAAAGTCTTAAAAACAACGAGACATTTGATTTATCGAAAAATTCAATCGATCAAATGTAAGATAATTGGATATGTTGCAAGTAAAAATATCATACAATCAGTTACTACCAGGGGCGGCGATGTTTAGGGGGAGGGGATCCCCCCCCCCCCCAGAAAATTGGAAAAAGTGCTCACACAAAAATGTTTAGCAAATACTGACTAAAGACTGCAACACTTTTTATGTTTGTTATGTTAGGCTCTGGAGGGCCCAAGAGTGCAGCGTTTGGACTAATAGCAAGGTAAACGCTCTCGGCGGTCTCGTCTGCATTACGTAATTCAATATGATGACAAATTGAGGTTGGGACATTATTCATAGGCAGGGTGGCCCATTAGAAGCCCCCCCCCCCCCCATATGAAAT
>JAVYIG010004911.1:40669-149074 GCA_035222895.1 Strongylocentrotus droebachiensis
ATCACAACTCTTTTCACCACCCCAACCCTCCCCCCCCCAACAAAAAAAAAGGAAACGAAAAAGAAAAGAATAAAGGATAAAGGAATAAATGAATACATTTAAAGAAATCTAATGATAAAAACTTGCTTCTAACAAAAGCTTTGCTAGGTTATTTGGATACTCCCCATCAAATAGGTTATTTGAATAATATCCATCAAACAAACACACCATTATTGAATCACATCATTTCATAATAACTACCATGCGTTAGCGTCCAATCTCATCCATTCATTCCATGCCCCAACCCCTTTTTCTTTTTAAATGACAAACAATACATTGCTCAAATACAAAATAGAATTTACACAGATTGTTTAAGCTTTAAAGTCTAATCGTTATGAATTTGCTTTAATGCACGATAATCTACATTTTATATATGATGAGCAAAAGCAAATTAATTCAAGGTATACAATAAGAACATTTTCAATGACACAAATGACAGTGACAGCCAGTTGTTAAAACTATTGCAGCTTATATATGCCACTGTCTAGTCGATGTAAATTGGTGGAGATTAAAAGAGTTACATTAATGTGTCTATATGAAGTTAATTATACATTTTTCTATCAGCTTTGACAATTTTCAAAGGATAACATGAATCCAAGTTGATATATTATTTCCTGCCGGACAAATCTGTTTTCACTGCAATAACAACATTCAGTTGTTTCTTTTGAATTTGTTCTTATGCAATTTCTAAGAATATACAATTGAGGCATCGACAGGTAATTATCAACAAATGGTCATGCCAACAGAACCTCTAGGAAGAGTTCAAAAAAGGCCCTCAAATTGGTCCACTGCTGTTCAGATTAATTTGCCGTTTGAAATTTCCAATTTGATATTTTAAGATTTATCACCATGAACGGATTTATCTATGGAATGTAAGTTTAGAAACAATAACGTCCATGACAGAATCATAGATTTTTTAGATCAGCAACATCACTTAGCAAGATATTTCTAGAGAGTGCAGGCTTACATTGCTCACCTAACTTAAAATGGATTATGACTTTAGTTTCATATTTACAGTGGCGGATCCAGGGTAGTGAGCACTATTTGTATTTATTTATTTTATTTATTATATTTTATTTATTTATTTATTTATTTTTATTTTTATTTTTATTTTTATTTTTATTTTATTTTATTTTATTTTATTTTTTATTTTATTTATTTATTTATTATTATTATTAATTTTTTTTTTTTTTTTTTGGGGGGGGGGGGGGTCGGGGGCACGTGTCCCCTGTGCCCCCCTCCTACATCCGCCCCTGCTTTCAACTGTAATTACTTGTTACTTTTTTTTTCTTCTGCAAGATTCTATAATAATATTTAAAAGAATATAATTCTTGGAAGTATCATTGATAATTTAAAGCGAGAGGACTTGTCGCTTTCTCATTTAGCTACGACTTCCAGTGAAACAGATTTTCAAATGAACTCATCTGAAGATACTAAAAGTGCTCCAGTCTCTCTCTATCCTCTCCTCTGTCTGGTGCTGTTACTAAATGGACCTTGTGAAGGGTTGCTAAAGTGTAAACAAGATAATTAAATGTTTATATGAGGAGGATTAAGAAATTGAGAAAGTTTTGAGTGTTCCTTTAAAACATTACTTGATGAAATCTTACCAATATTCTCATACTCGATGGCAAATTTTAGTATACAGACTGGATCACTTATAATATCCTCAGATGAGTTAATTGGAAAATCTGTTTCACTGGAAGTCGTAGTTAAATGAGAAAGCGAACAATCCATGATCTGTTTAGCATTGTAGTCCCTCTTGCTTAGAGCTTGAAAAGGGAGCTTGTATCTGTAGGCTGGCTGATGTTCCATATGAAGCATAATGTTGCAGGGAATTCAGGCTCTGCAGTCTAAAGATTGGAATTGAAAGTTATGTAAAAAATTAAGAAATACTTTTTTTTTTTCAATCTTTCTACAACTCTTCTTTTTTTGGTCATGTCAATTTCTTTTAAAATAAATAAAGAAAAAGGATAAAGAATATTTTTTAAAAATGTTGATACGAAAGCAGATTTAGTAAGAAAAAATAATAAATAATTTATTTCTAGGCTTTGGAAACAAACAAATCTTATGATAACCATTTGTGTATGTTTTATACAATAGATTCGGTAAGATCGGAATTAGACCTCTTACAAGGACTATGAGAACTGTACTTAAAAAAAAATCTTTATTAATTGATGTAGGGGCAATGATGACAGGCACAAAACATACTAAGAAGATCAATTATGTTAACTGATACCGCTTACCTTTTCAACTTGAAGAGATGGACAAGACCTAAGGTATGAAAAGTCCAGATGCCATGAGTTTGCAGTTCATGTAGATGCCACAGCTCTTTACTTTGCAACCTTAGATTTAAAACAGAGATATACATATACCATAAAAAGAGCAAATATATTTCTCAGAAAAATAGTTGTCACTTTACCTAAATCTAATGTGTTCAACTGAACAAAAGTACATTGATATTAGTGATTCTAATTGTAATTTAAATATATTTGGGTCAAACCACTATGTCACAAACCCCACTGAAAGTTTTAGAAAATGTGATTATTGTATAAATTGGACTCTGGAACGTGGAGCCTTTTTTTTATAATACACATTTTGGACTCATCTTGATTTCGATTTTGATCCAAAAACATTTCTTTAAAAACGTGATCTTGAATGTGTTGATCTTCAACTTTAGCTTTAATTTGTTATCTGACTCTACAACAGTCTCATCTTGAACCAAACGCTATTGTACAGATATTTGATACAAATTACCTTCTGATGAATAGAACAGAAAGAGATACCTTATTAAACTGGTACATAACAAAACAAAAATCAGCTTACATCGACCATACATGTGCTCATTAAAGTTCAACCACATCTTTATACTATTAACTGCTGCCCTATTCTTTGTACACTATTGATACAAATCTGGCTGATCTAGTAATTTATCTATGTTTTTGACCTGTCATGGTTGGCTTCCTCTTAAATTAAGAACACATAATTTTCAGTTTGTTATTGTAAAATCCAATATCCGGTATCTTAACCAGGGACGCCAGTGGCAAATGGCTCCAGGGCCGGAAATTTTTTGGAAGGTTAAAACTTACCTTGATATTTGATGATTTCCTGTGTACATCCATTGTATAATCGATTTAATCAATAAATCATTCACAACATCACAGAACTATTCCCAGAATATCACGAACAGTACAAACATATCGATGTCGCAACGCAACGGCATGCACTATACACACATATCAATACAGACTGTGGCCGGCCGCACTCAAAACCACAACACATTAGACCGCACATGGTGTACGCTAGAGTGATGATACAGTCGTTTTACGAAAATTAACAATTATGCACGATGCCCGTACCATGCAAAGTGCGAATTTGTTCTACTAGCGGCTCGGACAATTCTATTTCTTTCAGATCTACGTCGATGTACGAGATTTCTTTTTCTACAACAGATTAGCACAGCTGTATTACTGCACTGTTGCCTGCATGCATGGTACGGCCAGCCACGGGGCCGGGGCAGGCCAGTGACTGTGTATGTGTTCTCCAGCCTGTGTAAACAGGACCAGCCGGAAGTTTTGGTCAAAAAAACAGAAAAGCCGGAATTCCGGCTATTGCCGGAACTCTGGCATCCCTGCTTAACCCTTTGTGATAAATGAGTATCAAGACTATAAACTCAATAACAAGTTATTAATTGATTTATATGTAGCCTAGGTCTAGAAGAAAAAGGAAAACAAAACCTCACCCTCATTTTAATGTCAGTCTTCAAACTTTGCTAGGAAAATCACATCAAAAGGCCACTTAGCACGGTAGTATATTGCAGTACACCTTGAACTGGATTACATTATGCAGATCCAAACCCTTTCATCAGGGTCAAAGCAAGATGAGAAGTTAGTCCAAGGCGTTGAAGACACGGTGGGAGAGAAGTCTTAGGCTAGAGGTCTTTTTTATGGATATGACTCAAGAGTCCAGGTCTACTCAATCTCTGACTCTGAAAGAAAAACGTAGAGATTGATGATTGATACATGAGCCTACACTCTACATCTTGTCTAAAATCTAACTTTTTACTGTTAGATGTAGGAAGGACCGCATTGATGTTCCCAAAATCTCCCGTAAAGGGGTAGACTCTAGGCCTACTTTTCACACAAAAATCGGCCCGTATTGACTTTACACACCGGATATAGGGGGCTGCTTTCAAAGGGAGGGAACATGCATAGTCTACGCGTAACCTAAATAACACTGAGGGAGGGGGGGGGGGATGTAGACTAGATCTAACTCCTGTTAATTTAGATCTCACAACAATACGAGTAGTCTAGATCTATAACTAAGGGACTAGCCTAACTCTACATTCTAACTTATCTAAGTTACTTGTTAGTCCTGCACAAAAGGTGCAGTGTAGAGACTGGGTCTACATCTACCCTAGATCTAGGATCTAATATCATGATGTAGACTAAATCTAGCCTACATTAAGATCTTATTCTTATTATCTTAATCAAGTTCGAACTTGGTCTTGCCTCTTGGGTCTGACACTGACATAAATATCTAGTTCTAGGGGCTAATAGGGCCTACAATTTATGAGCACTAAATAGATCTAGACTTCTAACGTTAGTTCTAGGGGCTAATACTAGTAATAGGGCCTACAATTTATGAGCACTAGATCTAGATTTATGGTCAACAATACAACGCGATGATTCCTAAACCTCCTGGTGGACTTACTTTGTCAATAAATGCAAAAATAAACTATATTTTTTAATGAATCTGGACCTGTCCTAACCAAATATTTAACGTCGTTAGAGTTAGAGTCTAGACAAGTACAGTTGGACATGCATGCATTTATATGAATGGGACGGAAATGCATGAACCGTTGCAATTCGTCCATCTTAACTTAAGTTTATCTCACTTGGGGAATGCTTTTAGTTGATATTTATTTCAAATATCGGTCGGTTAAAAATGAGAGGAATACTTCCTTCTAACAAAATTATAATTTAGTTGTCAACAGAATGATTTTTTTTGAAGAAAACGGAATTTACTTACTTTTCGAGGACCTCTCTTGTAAGTTTAGCGACGCAATTTTGTGGTTGATCGATTGACCCAACATCGACTAGCCTTGATTACAGAGCCATTTACATTTAACCTAAAATTTATCAAAATCAATTCCAGCTTAAATTTGATTCGAGGAAAAGTTCAGCTAACGAGCAGCAGTTTTAAGCCAAAAGTGATTCGGCCTTAAAAAACCGGGAAAATTAGTTAAATTTCCCCAGCTTAGCATTGTTTAAGCTTAAAAAATTCACAAATTCTGAGTCGAAGAGTAAGAGCTGACGTACATGTAGGCTGGGGGAAGGGGGGGGGGGATACCTGCCACCTCATTAAACTTGATGTTCTTTAGACGATGCATCCGAAAAACGATCTTAGAATTATTTAAAAAAAGGACAGTTTGCCTTTAACAGTTCCTTGCAGAGCACGAAACTTTTAAATTCGCTGTATTCGGCGATTCGCCATTCTGCTTTAAAAAAAAAGCTAATGCAACCCGAAATATTGATACTGATAGTAAACGCAATAATAAATGATAATAATGATGACAGTAGTGGCAACAGAAATGATATTAATAATAATAACAATTATAAACTAGACTTCTAGACCTAAAAGTTATAACAATGATAATAACTAATAATGAAAATTTATAATAATAATAAAACAAATTTATCAGCATATGATTTTGTTTAAAGTAAAAATGGACTAATATAGACCCTACATAATTATTTTAGCTTCCTACGATTCATACTAATACATGCAACAATACATGTATTCAAATTATATTCATTGCAAATGTACATTGACAATTCTAAAATAACAATTGAGAGCAATAATCAAACAAAACCCATCCTAACTTTTAGTCAAAAACTTGGAGGTTACACCCACGTTTTAACCTGTGCATCCTTTCATGCATTCGTACCATTATGCTTTCTCACTGCAGACTAACTAAACATGATCGTCTAGTAGGATTTTAATCTAGTTTATACAAGATTTGAACATGAACCTACCACAGCTCTGACATCGTCTTCACATGTCTGCAGCACTCGATGAGGTAAACCAAGTCTTCCTCGTCTGTGCACTCTACTAACTCCAGACCTAGCCGCTGTAGGTTCTTGGTTTGTTCTCTGATCAGCAGACCCAGTCCTCTCATCGTCTCTCTCGATACACTCCTCTTCTCTGATGGGAGTGTGTACGGTGCTCCAAGGTCGATGCGTGTGAGCTGCTGTCCTCCGGTCCAATGAAGACAAGCCGTGATCTGAGCTATGTCTCTCTCTGCATCATCGATACTAATACCGATATCTCTCAAGCCAGGAAGCGATGAGAGCAGACCTTCATAGCTTTGTGACGTCACTCTCTTAGCTGATAGCTTTGTGACGGATGGAAGCTCAGGAGGAGATGAAGGGAAACTGAGAGAGGAGTCTGAGATGTTGAGATGGTTCAATGAGGTGAAGGATCTAAGACAGGACCACATTCTGGCAGTCATCACAGTAGATAGCTGGCATTTCTTTACGAGGAGTCGACACTCGTCCTGGAATTAGAACAGATAATGAAATACAGAGAGACTAAATGGTTACTGAATCACGTTAATGCTGTAATGCGAAACCGGGTACATAGTGAGACCCCCCCCCCCTTTGTTTTGTATTATAGCTTAAAGGCGGACATTAAATTAATAATTATAACCACAGTATACATAATTGACTGGTAGGGCGAGCAGCGATATAGGGAAAATAATAACGAGGGAAAATATAACTTACTTATGATTTGATTTTTTTAAATTAAATCCAGTTAGTATATGTTAAATAATAATGCCTAGGTTGCACCTCGTTAACAGAAATGAATGGTAATTGTCATATTATGCCTTTTTTTTTCTCGAGCCGTCCAGTCTTAGTGTTTGGATAGGGTACGTAAAAATACGCTAATTTTACCATAATAATTATGTTCAAATAGTTCAATATAACCATCGACAACTGACGGGAAGAGAAATATGCTAATTAAAATTCTAGCCATCAAAATCACGAGACAGAATGTGGCCCAATCACCCCTTTGTATCTGTAAGAGCTATTTTTGATTGTATTACTTGAAAATGAACATTTATTTGCGTTTTCCGGTCAGGCGCAAATAGTAAATTTCTTTCCTATATGTTGGTAGTCGTATATAGTATTATTATAATATATCTGCCTACCTGGACACCCGATTTTCGATCGTATTCAACACATCCACCATCAAGAGACCTATAGTATTTGATATAGAGAGTTGAAAGCAAAAAAAACACAAAACAATATTAACACAAAAACAATGGGAATTTGTGGGGGGATTCATGACATAACATCGATATCGGACATGGCCTGCGAGTACCGTATGGTACTAACATGCAGAAGGTTCTGGACCCGTATTCAATTCAACACTTAAGTTAAAAAATTAAGCTTTTTACTTAGTATTTGGCTTAGATAAAATACCTCGCCAATTTTGGTATTTAATTCACACTTTTGGCTAAGTATTTTACTTTAAATCTAAGTCAGCTCCCTACCAGACGTTAGCCAATTATTTGGAGGCCTTGATTGGCAGGCATGTGGTTTTCTTACGCAGTATTATAGCCTGCGCGCATTTATATCAGCGCGCCTTTATTATACAGCGCATTAATTTTAATTGACCCTGTGACGTCACAATGCTTATCTGTAAGTATTTTACTTAGATTTTGTCTTACGTAAGTAATTCTAAAATGCGATTTGAATACGAGATAAGTAAATTACATAACTTAGCAATTTACTTAGTAAATTTCTTACTTATGCTATAAGTATTGAATTGAATACCGGTCCTGGGGAGTTGAAGATATATTTATAACAAATAGATCATCAATCTATCAGGCTATAGTTCATCAAGACGTTGGACATAGCCCTCCTCATAACATTTCCATTCTCGTTTGTCTCTAGCTATCCTAGTCCAAGAGATAATTTAGACTTTCAACAAATATAGCATTACAACCAATGGCATACGTTGTGAGTAGTGCCATGGGAAATGCGATTTCAAAGAAAATAGCTGCCTAAAAGTGTGTAAATGTTTACATTGTCAGTTTGGGATGCAAATAAGTAGGGATTAAGAAAAATATACCCCATGACTCCCACAACACCCCACCACCGCGAGAAGCCCTTGAGCTGGCTGGGGCAGACTAGAGGATTCTCATGGAAAATTATCGCATGGACTTTTTGATAGTATTTGCATACCCCCTCCTTTCATCTAACCAATTTCAAATTTATGTTTTATTTCCAGCAGTTTGTGAAGGCTGATTGTTTTTTACTGATCTTGAATTGATAGTTCGTAATACGTTCAAAGATATTAACATACTCTTTTAATTTCATTGAGAAATGTATAAACATCTACTCGAACTCACTGTAAATGCAGACTATCCAATGCTTTCGAATATGTTGACGACTCGACAAGTTCAACCAAGTCTTCTTCGTCCAAGCACTTCATCCCGGACAGATTAAGCCGCTGTAGGTTCTTGGTTTGTTCTCTGATCAGAAGACCCAGTCCTCTCATCGTCTCTCTCGATACACTCTTCTTCTCTGATGGGAGTGATGACGGTGCTATAAGGTGGATGCGTGTGAGCTGCTGTCCTCCGGTCCGACGAAGACAAGCCGTGATCTGAGCTATGTCTCTCTCTGCATCATCGATAGTGATATCGATCTCTCTCAAGCCAGGAAGAGATGAGAGCAGACCTACATAGCTTTGTGACGTCACACTCTCAGCTGATAGCTTTGTGACGGATGGAAGCTCAGGAGGAGATGGAGGGAAACTGAGAGGGGAGTCTGAGATGGTGAGGTGGTTCAAAGAGGTAAAGGATCTGAGACAGGACCACATTCTGGCAGTCATCACAGTAGATAGCTGGCATTTCTTTACGAGGATTCGACACTCGTCCTGGAATTAGAACAGATAATGAAATACAGAGAGACTAAATGGTTACTGAATCACGTTAATGCTGTAATGCGAAACCGGGTACATAGTGAGACCCCCCCCCTTTGTTTTGTATTATAGCTTAAAGGCGGACGTTAAATTAATAATTATAACCACAGTATACATAATTGACTGGTAGGGCGAGCAGCGATATAGGGAAAATAATAACGAGGGAAAATATAACTTACTTATGATTTGATTTTTTTTTATTAAATCCAGTTAGTATATGTTAAATAATAATGCCTAGGTTGCACCTCGTTAACAGAAATGAATGGTAATTGTCATATTATGCCTTTTTTTTCCCCTCCAGCCGTCCACTCTTAGTGTCAAATGGGCGCTGCTATGACATTGCAAACAATGGGTACGCGTAGGGTTGTTTAGATAGGGTACGTAAAAATACGCTAATTTTACAATATGTTCAAACAGTTCAATATAACTATTGACAACTGACGGGAAGAGAAATATGCTAATTACAATCGTAGCCATCACAATCACGAGACAGAATGTGGCCCAATCACCCCTTTGAATCTGTAAGAGCTATCTTTGATTGTATTACTTAAAAATGAACATTTATTTGCGTTTTCCGGTCAGGCGCAAATAGTGAATTGCTTTCCTAAATTGTGGAAGTCGTATATAGTATATGTATAAGATATCTGCCTACCTGGACACCCGATTTTCCATCGTATTCAAAACATCCACCATCAAGATACCTATAATATTTGATATAGAGAGTTGAAAGAGACAAAAACAAATATATTAACACAAAAACAATGGGAACTTGTGGGGGGATTCATGACATAATATCGATATCGGCCATGGCCTGCGAGTACCGTATGATACTAACATGCAGAAGGTTCTAGTGAGTTGAAGAGCCCTCCTCACAACATTTCCATTCTCTTTTGTCTCTAGCTATCCTAGTCCAAAAGATCATTTATACTCTCAACAAATATAGCATTAAAACCAATGTAATTCGTTGTGAGTAGTGCCATGGGAAATGCGAGTTGACAGAAAATAACTGCCTACAAATGTGTAAATGTTTACAGCCTCAGTTTGGGATGCAAATAAGTAGGGATATAAGAAAAATATACCCCATGACTCCCACCCCACCCCACCACCGCGAGAAGCCCTTGAGCTGGCTGGGGCAGACTAGAGGATTCCCATGGGAAATTATCGCATTGACTATTTGATAGTATTTGCATGCCCCCTACTTTCATCTAACCAATTTCAATTTTTTTTTTATTCACAGCAGTTTGTGAAGTGTGATTATTTTGTTACTGATCTTAAATTGATAATTCGTAATACGTTCAAAGATATTAACATACTATTAACAAAATCACACAAAAACAAACCTATTATTCACATTTTATAGTTAACATTACAGTTAGACTTTCTGTTTAATTTTGTCTACTTTAATTTCATTGAGAAATGTATGAACATCTACTCGAACTCACTGTAAACGCAGACTATCCAATGCTTTCGAATATGTTGACGACTCGACAAGTTCAACCAAGTCTTCTTCGTCCAAGCACTTCATCCCTGACAGATTTAGCCGCTGTAGGTTCTTGGTTTGTTCTCTGATCAGAAGACCCAGTCCTCTCATCGTCTCTCTCGATACAATCTTCTTCTCTGATGGGAGTGATGACGGTGCTGCTGTAAGGTCGATGTGTGTGAGCTGCTGTCCTCCGGTCCGACGAAGACAAGCCGTGATCTGAGCTATGTCTCTCTCTGCATCATCGATAGTGATATCGATCACTCTCAAGCCAGGAAGCGATGAGAGCAGACCTTCATAGCTTTGTGACGTCACACTCTCAGCTGATAGCTTTGTGACGGATGGAAGCTCAGGAGGAGATGAAGGGAAACTGAGAGAAGAGTCTGAGATGGTGAGAGAGTTCAGTGAGGTGAGGGATCTGAGACAGGACCACAACTTTGTGGTCATCTCAGTAGATAGCTGGCATTGCTCTATCTCAAGCCTAGTATTCTGCAATAAATATAAACAGACAAACTTGTCACTTTTATTTACATCGAATTAAATATTGAAAATAAACGTGTGGACATACAGAATCCCACGTCAGTGAAGCTGAACTTACAAGTATTACATTCATATTTTGAGAATTAATTGAGTTATTTCAACAACAAAAATGCAACTGTTTTGCAATTCCCTTTAATAGTACAATTCAGAGGATATCCCTTTGTTGAATATTTCAAAGTGAAATGCAGGCACCCGTATAGCAAAGGTCACTCACCTGGACGTTGGTCTTTTTGTGTAGAGTATCACCTCCACTCCTACAAAAAATATTTGAAAAGGAATGAGGGAAAAAATGTGATTCTTGAAAGCAAATATTGGGAAATGATATTACATTAATAAAGAATGCAAGTTAATTATGCATCCCCTCTTTACAGAGGTAAATGAAAGCAACAATACTAACAATAACAATAATGATAATAATCATATTATATGGTAATATATATAGTAACATAATATATAATAATAGTAATAATAGTAACAAATATAATCATGATAATGATATCAATAATAATAAGAAAATCCATAACATACCATTTTAATTCATTGTTTAGTGTTCATGCCGTCTTAAAATTAAAAAGCGACATGAACACAAAGATCTGCAGTGACCAAAGTTCGCGGAGATTTTTGAAAATATTTGAAAATGTGATATTCGATCCATGATTTCTCATATTCTAAACAACTTTATTCATTTCAATTATTAGCAAGTGGACGACAAAGTTTTTAACTACAAATTGGTGCAACTACAAAATTCATCGTCAGAGGATTCCGGAGATATCGCGATCTAAAATCCGATGTCGGATTGGCGTGCGCGCTGCAACTCACGAAAAT
Source organism: Strongylocentrotus droebachiensis (assembly GCA_035222895.1). Lineage (NCBI taxonomy): Eukaryota > Metazoa > Echinodermata > Echinoidea > Camarodonta > Strongylocentrotidae > Strongylocentrotus > Strongylocentrotus droebachiensis. Next base: position 52,542 of record JAVYIG010004911.1, read on the forward strand.
GACCTTACTTCGTGCACGGGGGTTTAACATCTGATTTATCGAAAAATCAATTCGATCAAATGTAAGATAATTGATAATTGAATATTTTGCAAGAAAAAATGTCATACCATCAGTTACTACCGGGGGCGGCGATGTTTAGAGGGAGGGGATTGACCTCCCCCCGAAAAATTTGAAAAAGTGCACACACAAAAATGTATAGTAAATGCTGACTACAGACTGCAACACTTTTTCTTTGTAGGCTCTGGAGGGCCCAAGAGTGCAGAGTTTGGACTAGGCCTAGATTTCTAGGCCTAATAAAAATGCAAAAATCTTCTCGCTCGGTCGCTAGCTACAGTCCCTCGCATAATGTCCTTCTAAATGTACAAGTAAATATTGGAGAAAATCTGTATTTCGTTGGTATCACGTAAAGCACAGTTCACAGTTCACATTGTATCTTTACAACAAGATTAAAGAGTTAGAGTCTATACAAATAGATCAGTGCTAACAAAATTAATATTCCGCTCGCTCCCTTTTATTAATTTTTTTTTTTTGAGGAGTCCCTTCCAGCCTGGTTTTACAAATATTGTCTCCTGACTTTCTAAGGGGAAACGGTGTAGGTCTAGATCTAGATCTACATCTTTCTACAAAATAGTATTATTAAGTCAAACTCAAGGTCCTTCGTCTAGACCTAGACTAGATTCTAATTAAAGTTCACTAATAACTTACCTAGATATCTACTTAATATTTACAACCGTTCGCCTCGGACTGCACACCAATTACCGGCAAGGTAAAAGTGAAGTGTGAACAAAGCATAGGGCCTATTGCTTGTTTGTATACTTTAATACTGTAATGTTTTAATACAACAAAACTTCAAAAACATGTGAAAGTGTAAGGGGTAGGCCCTAGACCTAGTCACTTCCGTCACCTTCACCCCTCTCGTTCACTAGATCTAGGGTCTATACTCCCTCGCACTTTGTCGCCCCCGGTCATGAAAATAAATCGCCGCCCCCGGTTGGTACCACTTTTTATTTAAAATTTTGATGACATTTGCTCTCAAAATAAAGATTTAGAATCTACAAACCCTTGTCGGCAAGTTCATGTTTTTTTCGGAACGGACGCAAAAGACTGCAAAATTTGCCGATCTTTTGTCAATATTTTACTAATTTCACCTCCAATTCCATAGACCCCTACACAATTTCATCTCTCGGTAATTTCAGGTTTCTCTTTCAATTAGTGATATCAGACTTTCGAAATCTTACCGATTTGTTGACATACCGAACTATGGTCACACCACCATACATCAATAAAGATCTAGACCTAGAGGCTGTAGAGCTAGATCTAATAATAGGCCCTAGGCCCAGTAGTAATACTAGGTCTAGTACTAGTAGTAGGCCTAGTACTAGTAGTACCTACCCCGAGTCCAAGTACGTTAGTTGTTTAGTCTTGACAAACAGGTCCACCAAGGCTTCTTCGTCTCTGCCCTTCACACCGGACACATGCAGCCGTTGTTGTGTTTTTTTTGGGTCTTGAAATAGAAGACTAATCCCTCCAATTGTCTCTCCTGATTCAATTTTCCTTTCTGTGGTGTGTGCTGTCAAAGCGTGTAGGCCTAGTCTGATATGAACAAAGAACTGTTCATCCCTAGCCCTAGTCTGATTCATAGGCCTGGAAGCGGTGGTGATCTCAAAAGTGTTGCTCGTCTCTGCAACATCGATATAGACATCGATATCTCTCACTCCAGGTATCGATGGCAGCACTCCTTCGTAGCATTGTGACGTTACTCTCTCGGCTGATAGCTGTGTGACGGATAGAAGCTCCGGAGGAGATGGAGGGAAACTGAGAGACGAGTCTGAGATGTCGAGAGTATCTAACATCAAAAAGTCTTTGAGGCAGGACCATAGTCCACTCGTCACGTCGGTAGTTAGAGTAGACCCCTCGAACTTTACTGTTCTAACCTGGTGTTCAGAGAGAGAGAGAGAGAGAGAAGGAGGGGGCGATGAAGAGAAAAAGAAATAGAGAACAAATTTAATAGTCAGAACATCGATAAGTTGATGGAGATTCCTATTTCGGCCCTAGTCCATAATCTGGCCGGTTCTTATATTTCATCTATAATATTCTCTGCACTTACTTCGAGCCGCCCAAGATTGCGTTATCAACGAACTAGTACACCCTGTCTTCTCGCCGGGGGTAGAAGTCCAAAGATCACGTCATCTTCGGCTTGCAGCACGTAGGGGGGGGGGGGGGGGGTTGCGGTGAAGGAGGATATTTACATGAAATCGGTTAGATTCTGAACTATCTAATGTCTTGTTTTGGTGGTAATCATTAAAGCAAACGAGATTGCAGCCTGACCCTATCTGAAAATATTATTCGCTAAAGTAATGAAAGCTCCCTTCCCTACTCCTTAACATTCATAAGATACATATTTATTTTCTTCCATGTTAAATCTAGAGATTCTATGTGTTACATAGGATACTTGCTGTTATTGACCGAGTCTCATCAGTTTCCCTATATGAATAGGCGCGAGGATCTAGTATTATTTGTTGAATTATTTTTCTCGTTTCTGGAATGCAGTTCATTGATTAAGGCCGTAATTGGGCAAACATGGAATAATTATGATAATAATCACACGTCTTGATCATTTTATCATGCATTATTATTTATTAAGATGCCGTCAATTTTAATTAATAAAGTAAAACAAAAATCTAACCCATTTGAATTATAGTTATAACGGAGGGATGGAAACTTAATCAATCTTTATGAAATTATTATTGTAAACATATTTTGTGAAATGAAAATCGGCATACCTTGTGTTTTAGTTTCATCGGAAGATTTTGCATCCCAACGACGGTGTAGACAGTCGGTGACTTTAGAACAATACTCTGTGCAGTTACACATCTTTGAACCAACGAAGACACATTTCCTTCAGTACCCTTGGTCTCTGATGAGCAGTCAAGAAGAATGCGATATCGCTCGCTCTCTTCCAAATAACTGTTTGAAAGGAGCGCCTCCATTATTCTTACACAGAGACTGTTATCCGTGCCAGCCACAAATCGGATGAGATGTTCATAGTCACCGATGTTTGCGTTGATCTTGAGCAATACTCTGTCTAAATTAGAAGTCCGCCAGGGCCATTGACGCTTTTTTGATTTAGCAGCAAGGTATTTCCCAGCCGAGTGTTCTTGAGCGAGTTTGTGATAAAACTCGATGGTAATTGAAGTGGTCTTGTGAGATTGACTGAACGGTTTCGTTGTAACAGGCATCTTGAATAATATCCCAAGCTCACACGCCCTTTCAAGGATAGAAGGAACTCTTCGGAAATCATGGGGTGTGAAGACTAGCTTTTTAGAATCGTCGAGTAGACCAGCTAAAGCAACTTTACCCAGTTTAGAAATGATTCTGCCTAGATTTTCGTTCGTTATTTGTTTGCTTTTTGATTTAGGTCGGGTATTGGCATGGTGCATCAAAAAGCCATTTACGCTGTCTAATAATTCTGTTTGAGTTGCGGTTTCAGTGTTCAAACTCCCGTGGCTCCATAAATGACAGACCATGAGACAAAATAGAGGTGTTTTTGCAAGTTCATTAATGAGTGGTCGGTCATAAAGAAAAGCCTTCAGATCATGTCCATCTCCACCACAAGGATTCGAAGTCGAAGCAAAGAACTTGTCGATGTACTCACATGAGCTCTCTTGCGAGAATCCTTCGATCCACATCTTTGTGTATACCGTTGGAAGATTATCTTGATTGAAGAAGTTCTCTAGGTGAGGGCGTGTTGTTACAAGGACCCGACACTCTGGAAATTTCTCCCAGCGGATGACACTGACCATATTGCTCTCTGAGCTTCGGTTTGAAGAAGAAATACCGGCATACTCATCTAGTCCATCTAGTATGATGTGACAGATTCCCTGATTCTCTCTAATGAAACTCTCCAGACCCTCTGGTGTGAGATCATCAACATCACTCAAAAGCTGGGATTTAATTGCTTCTCCGATCGATGTACGATGACTTGTGTTTCGGAATTTCACAACAAACAGAAGTGGCAGGTGTTCTAATGCTGACCCCTTTTCTCTGTGAACCCAGTCGTAGGCCATCTTAGCAACAGCCGTGGTCTTCCCTCGTCCGGCTGGGGCCGAAATGAGGATTCGAGCTGGCAGCCTTCCGTTTACTTTCGTCGAAAATATGTCAGCAACAGAACCCTTGAGTATTTCCTTCTTGTTCATGTCTTGTCCACGAGCGTCCTTCTTCACCATTGTGACCACTGTGTGCATATCTTCGAACTCAGCATAATCATTTTTATCCCATGGTGTCATTTGAATTTTGCACAATTGATTAAGGTACTTGTTCTCCAGCTTTTCGCGACATTGCTGAACAGTCAATGATGCCGAGATCTTCTTACTGTAGATATCTGGAATGATGCAAGCATATAAGACAAAGTGACGTATTACACTCCCATGATCTCAGCCCCTCTCTTCTTCGACCCAATTGGGTTCATTAAGCTTTTTTATTTGTTTTATTACATCAGGTTTCATTGTTCCGACATATTCCCTGTTCTCCATTAAGTTAAGGCCGGGAAACACGCTTAAAGGAAAATCCAAACTTAAAAGCAAACTGCTCTGATATGAACCAGAACAAAGTAAAGAACCAGTCTGGTAAATATTTAAACGAAATTGGACAAACAAAATAACGTTTTGAGTTTTTTAAAGTTGCAATCGCTGTACATAAATGACGCACGGGAATTTCAAATTGGCCGAATCAGTAATGTTCTGTCATGTATAGTGGCCGACATCTCTCCCATTTTTTCCAACACACGGAATAACTAAAATGTAAATCTGTCGAAATGTGTTACTCAGAGGGATCTTCCATTTTAAAAGGACATGTCATATGGATGCTATCCATTATATATTTTGAGTAGTGCCCCGAGGGAAAAGGTGTTCATGAGAAAAAGAAAAAGAAATGTGATTTTGTACATGACAAACGGGAGAGTTGTCCGTAACTACGTCACAGTCAAATGACCAAATTTCTTATGTGAGCTTTGCAACGTGACGAACATGTGCGCTATTTAAGAAGCCACCATTATTATTATTATTATAGTGAGGACATGATTCAAAAGGTCATAATTGTCTTGTTATTGGTTCGATTTATAACTTTCGTTATTAGGTTTCTCTTATTTTATTCCGTTTTCACACAAATTAACTCATTACAAAGGATTGATTGCTCTTAGTCGGAAAATATTTCCTTAAATTAATATGAAAATTTAAGAAAGTTTATTAAGATCCTTCAACTTGATTTTCTAAAATATAGATTCCGAAAAATGTTGCTTTTTACAAAATTTAATTTACAAGTAATTTATTTGTATTGAAGCCGGGTGCCGTTCTTCATAACTGTTTACATTTTGAGATTCAGAATATATTTTAATTAACGTGTTATTAGTAGAAAGATAAACCGATGAGCAAATACTAGTACACGTTCACCTAAAAATATAAACGGAAGGCAGACACGGCTTTTTCCGGAGTCAAATTATGATCAGATGAACATAGTAAATAGCATCATTATTTCATGTATTCACCCCAACGTGCTGCAAGAGACTCCTCTATATAGAGACGACAGAGAGACAGAGGATGAAGGAACTTGAAATAAGACGACCCTGTCCTTTACCAACCTCGTACATTACGTGATTGAGTGATAAAACATGGGTAAAGTTTATTGGGGATGTTATTTTTATATGGAAGTCTATTGCCGATTTATGTAATACTTACATGTATCATCATAATATGTGTTGTTTATGCATTCGGGTTTAGTAACTTTTCATTTGCTATACGAGATGAACACTTTATGCTCTTTACGTTTGTAAAATGGCGTAGAAGACAAATGGGCACTCTAGCACTGATAGACCCACCTGGAATAATTGGTGTCGCCCTGAGATGTGTATCAGCAAGCATGACCAGCTTAGCGTCAATGAGAGCTTGTTTCATTCTGACATGCTGGTCGCAAGGCACCACGCTCTGTCTCCAGTCAAACATCATGTCACGTGTTCCCTTACAAGTCACCCGCCCTTCGATCCTGTTGGTTTCTGTGTATCTATTGATTTCTGCTACCTTGAATCCGAGTGTTTGTCCTAAGGCCTCCATCTGCTCACCCGTCTCGATGTCGTCAGCCAGCTTGAAGAGAAGATTATCGGAAATACCTCCCTGTGCCGCCATACCTATGGGGGAAAAAAATCACGATCTCTTAAAATGGAAATCCCTAAAAAACCTGACGTAAAAAGAACATGAACGTGATGCTGTATAATATTTTCCACAATCTTACTCCAGATTATATGCAGAATAATCTCTTTTACAAAGTAACCAATTATGCCCTAAGGAATGTCGATCACTTAGTTGCCCAAACCTTAAACTAATTATTTTAAACGAACATTCTTTTAACGCGGATCTAAATTGTGTAATGAATTACCTTACGTAAACCGATCACACGCAATCTGATTGGGCATGGCCTAAATAAATGGATACTAGATTTTGATGTATAAACTTTTGGTGTGAACGGGGAGGGGGAGGGGACAAGCGCGCCGGAAGCAGTTTCGTTTTTTTTTTTTTTTTTTTTTGGGGGGGGGGACCATTCCAGGGGGCTTACCTTCCAGGGGCAGCGACGTAATGAGCAAAAACGTTTGGAAGGGGGGGGGGGCAGGGAAATCTGCATCACCATCACTCTTACACGTAACATGCAGGCCCCGTGGAACCTTTTTTAAAGTGGAGTATTAACGATCAGGTAGAGCGTAAATTGGCGTGGGTCCAGGACCTGAGCCTCGGCAGGGGGTCAAAGGGCCGATCCCCCGGAAGCTCAGGGTTTTTAGGCATTAAATTATGGTCAAATAAGCATATTTATATACCTTATTTCTGACACTGGCAGGTCACTAATTGGCGGAGAGTCCAGGGAGCAGAGCCCCGGAAGCTAGGAGTTTTAGGAATTAAATTACCGTTAGATGAGCATCCAAGACCGCCTGAGGGCCTTCGGTGGGGTCCAGGGGGCAGAGCTCCCGGAAGCTCAGGCGTTTTTAATTATAGTCAGATGAGTATATTTTGATACCTCACTTGTGACATTGGCACGTCACTCATTTTTTCTCTCTCTATTTCTTTCTTTTTCTCTGTAACATACTTTTTAAAAAAGTGAAGGGGGCTCGAGTCCCCGAGCCCAGCCGTTTTGCAGACCATGACATAAAGGCTTCTAAATAAGCATATTTTCCACCCGACTGTACATTTGGGAATTTCTAATTTTCCAACAAACGCATAAAAAGGTATCGGAATCGGTATCGAAATACCGGAAAATCATGTCATTTCAGCAACATTTGTAAATCACTGGTATCGAACAAAAAATACCCCCCACCCCCATCAGTACGCCAACGTTCAGGGTCCCAGGCGCGGATCCAGGGGGGGGGGGGCCGAGCGGGCCTTGCCCCCCCCCCCCTGCAAAAAAAAAAAAAAAAAAAGGGAGAGAGAGAGGAGGAAAAGAAGGGAAAGGGAAAGAGGAGAGAAAGGGGAAAAAAAAGAAGAGGAAGAAGAAAAGAAAAGAGGGTTTGTTGGAAAATTACAAATTCCTAAATTTACAGCCAGGCAAGAAAATGCTTCTTGAGATGCCTACATATCAGGGCCCGCGGAACGGCGGGGATCGGGATCCTCGAGCCCCCCCCCCCCCCCACTCAAACACTTTCTTTGAAAAAGTATATTAAAGAGAAATAGAAAGAAAGAGAGCAAGAAAGACAAAATAGTTAACTGCCAGTCTCACATTATAATGGGGTATCAAAATATGCTCATCTGACCATGATTAAATGCCTAAAACCCCAAGGGCTCTGCCCCCTGGATTCCACCTAGGGCCCTATGGCGGGCCCTTAGATGCTCATCTGACGGTCATTTAATGCCTAAAAACCCCTGATTTCTAGGGGCTCTGCCCCCTGGACCCCACGCCAAATAGTGTCCTGCCAGTGTCACAAATAAGAAGGTATCACAAATGCTCATCTGACCGTAATTAAACGCCTAAAACCCCGAGCTTCCGGGGGCTCTGCCCCCTGAACCCAACCAAGAGCCCTTAGGCGGGCCCCTTGATACTCATCTGACAGTAATTGAGTGCCTAAAACCATAGAGTGGTGAAGTGTGACGTCATCAACAAATCTATTTTTAGAATTTCTCAATTTTTTCTTCATATTCCGAAAGAACATCAAAAATAATGTCCAAATGTCGAAAACCAATTGAATATGTCAAGTATTGGCTGAGATATGACCATCTGAATGAATATATGTCCTATGGTTACCCAGTGTTATATGCTCTGGCTCCTAACCATTAGGAGCCAGAGCATATAACACTGAGTTCCTATGGGGAGTATATTTATTCAGATGGTCATATCTCAGCCAATACTTAACATATTCAATTGGTTTTCGACATTTGGACATTATTTTTGATGTTCTTTCGGAATATGAAGAGAAAATTGAGAAATTCTAAAAATAGATTTGTATGACGTCACAGCTTCGGTACTCTATTGAGATCCCGGGGCTCCGCCCCTGAACCCCAAGCCAATTAGTGACCTGCCACTGTAACAATTAGGTATCAAAATAATGCTCATCTGACCGTAAATTAAAACCTTAAACCCCTGAGCTTCCGGGGCGGACAAGGTATCAACATATGTTCATCTGACCGCAGGCGCGTAGCCAGGGGGGGGGGGGGGGGTGGTCCCCCATAAACGCCGGCCAAAAAAAGAGAGGAGTGAAAAGGAAGAGGACGTAGGAAGAAAAGGGAATAGACAAAGAACATTTTTGAAATTCAGACAAGGATTAAGAGTCGAGAACGGTACAACGAATCGTCTTCTTTCTCTAATGAATTAATGAAACGTCAAAGCTTCCGCGCTTCGCGCGGGGGAGGGGGAGGGGGAAACTGAATTTAGACGAGGATTAAAAATCATAACGGTATACAACGAATCGTCTTCTTTCTCTAATGATTTAATGAAACGTAAAAGCTTCCGCGCTTCGCGTGGGAGGGGGGGGGGGGGACTGAATTTAGACAAGGATTAAAAGTCATAACAATACAACGAATCGTCTTCTTTCGCTAATGATTTAATGAAACGTGAAAGCTTCCGGGGAACGGGAAAACGGGGAAAAACTGAAATAAGACGAGGATTAAAAGTCATAACGTTACAACGAATCGTCTTCTTTCGCTAATGATTTAATGAAACGTCGAAACTTCCGCGCTTTGCGCGGGAGGGGGAAACTGAATTTAGACAAGGATAAAGAGTCGAGAACGGTACAACGAATCGTCTTCTTTCTCTAATATTTGAATGAAACCTCTAAGCTTCCGCGCTTTGCGCGGGAGTCGAGGGGGGGGGGGGAACTGAATTTAGACAAGGATTAAGAGTCGAGAACGGTACAACGAATCGTCTTCTTTCACTAATGATTAAATGAATCGTAAAAGCTTGGGGGGGAACTGAATTTAGACGAAGATTAAGAGTCGATAACGACACAACGAATCGTCTTCTTTCTCTAATAATTTAATGAAACGTCGAAGCTTCCGCGCTTCGCGCGGTAGAGGGGTGGGGAGGGGGAAACTGAATTTAGACAAGGATTAAGAGTCGAGAACGGTACAACGAAACGTCTTCTTTCTCTAATGATTTAATGAAACGTAAAAGCTTTCGCGCTTCTCGCGGGATGGGGGGAAACATAATTCAGACGAAGATTATTTTTGGGAATGGTACAACGAATCGTCTTCTTTCTCCAATAGTTTATTGAAATGTCAAAGTTTCCGCGCTTCGCGGAGGAGGGAGGGGAAAAACTCGCCCCTCCCTGCACCCACCCACCCCCTAATTACGTCACTGCTGGTTGCCATTACGTACCAATATTTGGCTCGCATAATTTCAAATTTGGGCCTCCCCCCCCCCTAAGAAATCCTGGATCCGCGCCTGCAGGGGCCCGTGTCTTCTCATCCCTATAACAAAAAACAGACACGCTTTCCCATTCTCTCACAATATGTCGACGATATGCGCGTATCGCTATTATAAAAACCTCCATTGATAAATATAGGTTGCATGCGCAATGTTAAGGAAATTAAATTCCTGTTAACTTTCCTTTTCTTTGAATGGAATTTTATATGTGATTTAATTCAGGTTTTTATTATTGTTATGTTCTTTTGGGTTAAATATACAAACCATAATACTCCTTTACTGTTTTTTTTTTTTTTGGAGGGGGGGGGGTTTGGGGGGGGGGCAAAAAATGCGTTTTGCCCCCCACTTTCTTGGTAGGGGGGCAACTGCCCCCCCCCCCTCCACTTCCAGCGCTTAGGCCAAAACAAAAAAATCATTTGGTTGTCCTCGACCGCCCGCTCGTCGTTTTCGGGCCGCTCGTATTGTTTTTTTTTTTTTTTTAATTCATTTTTTTTCTTCTATTTTTTTTTTTTTTTTTTTTTTTTTTGGGGGGGGGGGGGGGGAGCAATCTTAAATGCCAAACTTACCATTTGATGCATTTGCAAGGATCAAAATGCGTCTCGTTGCCAGTTTGGTCTTTTCTTTTTTTAATGTCAGATTTGAGGATTTATGACGATTTTCCGAGAAACCATTCAATTCAACAGGCCATAACATTCCACAGGGACTGAATTTCAGAGAAAAACAAAGTTTGGTGACCCCAATACAGTTGTGGCTACCTTGAGTGTAAATTACAAATTGATTCAATGAGTGAGACACATGAGAATATTGCATTTTTGTAGGGGAGTTTTATACATTGAAGTCCATTTTCACCACGCAGAATAACAGTCAATGGGCGATCAGCGGGCCATGTCACACATGGCTGAAAAGACAATATTCTAATTAATAATTTAACATATTTCCCACATGCATATATTAACAATGAAACTACACAGAATTGTAGTTAAAGGTATGCTTGAAAGATATGTGAAATAAAAATTCAAAAATATTGTTCAGTTTTTTTTTAAATAAATTTTCGAAAATTGCTATTTTTACCAACTGACTGCTGTTGTGTGTGTGTATGTGCATGGGGCAGACTGTGTGCACAGGCAGTGTGATCACCCTACTACTAACTGATTCAAAATTAAGAAAAATCAAATCTACTATTTGGGTAATCTTACTCAAATAGGGAAATAAACTTTGACACTATAGTGACACACTTAACTGAATGCATTAACTCATTAAATTGAGATTGATAACGCACAGGAAAAAAAGTTTTGTTAATTTGACATTATAGTGACATGGCAAATGAGTATTTTAAACTAGTGAGTTATTTTAACCTAATAGTGTTGTAAGTAAATCGCTCCATCTCAACTAGTGAGTAATGTTTCAATTACTCAGTCAGTCAGGTTATTAGGCTCATCACATGTGATTAAATGGCAAATGAGTAATCTAGATTAGTGAGTTAATTAACCAAATGTTGTGAGTAAATAGGTGCGCAGACATAGGGCTCCCTATTATATACACACACAAAATTACACATCTGCACATACATGTACATGGTGTTCTATGCGAGCTGGGGATCTTACGAAGTAGTTAAGATGAGAGAAAGCCCCGTATAGCCTTGCTTATGGGCCTCGCGATTGCAGGACTTCGCCTTGCACTCCATACACTTCGATCGTGCACAAGAAGAGCTTCAAAATATCAGCACTAGATCTAGATTCTTTATCTAATCGGTAGTCTTAACTTGTTTTGGAAAAATTCTGAATAAAATTCAAGGGATTCCCTTTAGCAATATTACTACTAACTGATTCAAAATTAAGAAAAATCAAATCTACTTTAATACACTTATTTTGTGGCTCGTCTGCCGCTAAAAACGTGACGATCGGGTACGTACGTACAATCACGAACGCGTACGAATATTCATCAGCGAAATATTTACACGCATGCAAAGAGTAAGATAGCTCCTAAGACGAGTACAGCTTCGAAGAGACTGAGGTTTTGTTTAATTATTTGTTTACTCATCCAACGAATAAAGAGTCTGTGACATATAAGGGAGCAAAAAGCCTACACACTTGTGTAGACACACACTTGTGAACAGGCGCGGATCCAGGATTTCTTAGGGGAGGGGGCCCAACTTTCTTCATTTTTGTTTGCTCCCGAAAATTGGAAAATCGCGCCGGCCGAAAAGTCGCTCAGTGGGGGGGGGGGGGGGGGGGGGGGGGGTAGTGAGCACAATTTTTTTTTTTTTTTTTTTTTTTTGCTCCCGTCGCTCAGTGGGGGGGGGGGGGGGGGGGGGGGGGGGGGGGTAGTGAGCACATTTTTTTTTTTTTTTTTTGGTCCTCGAAAATTTTTCAATTTGCACCCCCCCCCTTGAGCGCCAGGGGGGGGGGCCCAACCCCCAAAAAAGGTAAAAATCACGTGATTTTACATGATTTTTTCTCAAGGGGGGGGGGGGGGCCCGGGCCCCCCGGGGCCCCCCCCCTGGATCCGCCACTGCTTGTGAATAGTTGTACTCATTCGTTCACTAAAGTTGGAGAATACTCATCCAATATTAACTTACATGTACTTTAATGAGTAAAAAGACTCATCGAAAAAATATTCGTGTCACATACTCGTTTTAAATATCATGTGTGCGAAATTTCACTAAGAGAAAGGTGGTGAATTCACCAAATGTGTAAAATAATGCATTTATTAGATATATTCTCTCGACTGAATGAGTGAGCTACGATTTTTCTCACCATACTTAGTTCCGTTTTTTTGTGTGCATATCCAATAATAATCATTCACCTTTTTAATGGTATAATATGCTCATTCTCTTGATAAGTTATGGTATATTGATATACACTGTATAAATCCTGTTTACGCTTAAACGTTAGCCAATTTAAACTAGAATTTTACATGTTTACATTATTATAAGAAAGACATATTTTAACCTATCAATTATCATCCTTGAATTCTCTTTGCCTTATTGGAACTTCAACAAATGTAAAGGTAATCGTTTGCCATTTTGTTCAAGATTGTAAAGGTGTACGCAGTAAGGGAGCTAACAAATCAAAGCAACTACGCGGGACATGTCAATCGCGTAAACAGGAGACAAAGTTATAATAAGCTAATATTCATTATTTCATAAGATTTTGTCCAAACCACAGTACCATTATCTAATACGATTCAAATGCAAATGAATATTTAAACCACACATATGCAAAGCGTCAAGCTGAAGCACTAATCTTGAATTGCGTAAAAGAACAATCTTGAAGATGATATGTTTTGCAATGTACTGATTAAAATATGGGGTTATATACGAATGTCTCATTTCATATTATCACTTCGAGATTACCCTATGTAGGTGTCTATTTCCCCCAAGGTGCCCTCTTTTGTTGATGCCCCCTCCCCAGTTTGAAAGATGTAGCGCCGCTCCTGTTTTAGAAGCAAGTTAATCCTTGCACGATGGAGCCCGAATGATTTCTTTATCTTGAACCCAGTTAATTTTTATAACGAAATACAATACTTAACTAAAAAGTGGTTCTTCTTGCGAGCATGCAAGTTTCAAAAACAGGTTTTTGGAAAGAGTCGTCAGCCCCATTGCAAAAATGTGGGAGTACGTTAATACTAATAGTAGAAATTGTTCAAAACTTTGATAGGTTGCTAAGTGAAATCCCGGCACGGAAAAGTCCCGTATTTCAACTTTAACATTCTGGTCTTCCTGAATACTAGAAAAGTATAGACGCGACCCTTGAAATTGTCTTGCTTTAGAAATTATAAGGATTCGTTTTCTAAAGGGGCTCCTTATTTGGTGTCTGGTGTTTATAAGAGTGCAACCGTGCAGAGAGTCAGAGAAGGCAACCAAAGTGTTAATCAAGGTTCGACTTTTACTCTTTACACTTATCCAGAAAAAAGGTAATAAGGAGCACACCAAACGTATATAATAAATTAGAATAAATATGGCCTCATATGAAAATCATACCTGGGCTAATCTGCACTGGAGTCTTCTTGTGGTCATGTGAGTCCTGCTGTTTGGGTAGATATTTACCTGCAAGAGATTCACAATGTATTCATTTATTTCTTCTACCATAGGCAGGAACACTTTAGCAATAAGGGCCCAAGAATACAAAAGAAGGAGAAGCAGCTCAAATGATTGTTAACGGTGATGATAATTCCTTTAAAAGAAAATGTAGTCTTAATTGATTTCAGTTATCGTTTCTATAATTAAAATTATTTTACCCCAGTGATAATTCAAAACTTATTATATAGGCGAACCCATGATTTCCAAATTAAATGCTGGACGAATTTAACTCACGTACATATCAGTGTATAATCAGTAGTGTTCGACAATTCAATAATAAAGAGTGTCCTGCTTTTCAATATCATGTGTCCATTTGGCAATCTCTCAAAACAGGACAAGAAGAAATTGGAAAGGCCACGCAAAATAGCACAGCGCATAATTGGGGCAGAATTAGACTTTGTCGATTGTTATTGTACTGAGCAAATTGTAGATATTAAATCGGTGACCATTGGTCCCCCATTGGTCCCCCATTATCATCTTTATCTTATATTAACTGAGAGCTGATTTGATGAGATAACCACCTGTCCAGTGAATTTGCAGGGTGGTCTAATCCTTCCTGTAAACTAGTACAGATTGGCTTAAAATGCGTTTAAGAATGCTCAGAACCTGATTTGAATGAACGGCATTTTGACAAATAAAAATAAAAATGGCAAGTTTAATAAATACGTAATTGCGTACTGGCAACGGGACGCATTTTGATCCTTGCAAATGCATAAAATGGTATGTTTGGCATTTAAGATTGCTCCCCCCCCAAAAAAAAATAAAAAAAAATAAATAATAATAATAATAATAATTAAAAAAAAAAAAAAAAAATAGAAAAAAATATATATTAAAAACAAAATAAAAAATACGAGCGGCCCCAAAAATGACGAGCGGGCGGTCGAGGACAACCAATTTTTTTTTTTTAGTTGGCCTAAGGTCTGTGTAATCATGAAAGACAATACCCATCCACTTCATCTATTTCATTCATTTAATCGTTCTGGTATCCGACTTCGCCCCACCCCAACTCGTCTTTCACGATTCAGATATTCATTTGTCCCCGACTCTGTTCATAAATTCAACTCAAAGGTTCAACGTTGAATTTCAGCGTCAGAAATTAATATTGAAACTATTTATAATTTGAAATACCAATGACCAATGCTTTATTCTGAAACTATCTGTTGCATGTATTTGTTCATTATTTTATCTATTTCTATAAACGTGATATATTTATTTCTTGTAATGATGTATTTTCTTGAACATTATTGTAACGCTATAGTGGAAGCCAAATTTCTATGTAACTTTTGCAAAGACCAAATACAAATCTTGTATCTTGTATCTTGTAGTATCAGCAGCAGTAGGAGTATTTATAGAAGAATAAGTAGTACTATGCCTAGTAGTACTTGTAATAGTATTGGTAGAATAGTCAGGGGCGGCGGAGCGACTTCCAAAGTGGGGGGGGGGGGGACACCAACAAAAAGGGGCACTTTCTGGAAAAAGGGCACCTACAAAGGGAAATCTCAAAGCGAAAATATACAATTTGTTATACATTGGTTTATACATGCACCCCTACATTGTGATTACATTATCACTATCAGGGAGGATTTCAATATTTGTTTCTCTTTAAACGTCATACAAGATATTGCTTATGCATCACACTTTCCAGTTGGGTCTGAAAGTCTGAATATTCATTTTTGAGCGAGTGAGGAAAAAATTAAGATTTGTTGAGGTCGCAGTGCGAAAACTTACATCTTTAAAGAGGAAAAAACCCAATCCTGATGGGGTTATAAGCACATTCTCATAACGAAAGACTGAAAAGTCGTTTGATAAGTAACATAATTATTTCATCTATAAATGCTAGCGAGCTCGGGGGGGGGGGGGGGGTGGGGGCTGTGGTCATTAATGTTCCGGAACGATGTAGCATGTCAACATGATAATTTCTCCGGCTTATGCGGTTAGGGGCCGACAATCCATGAAGAGTTTAGGGAGTTTTTCCGCTCGATTTTTTGTTTTGGGGATGCATCTGGTTACTTGTAAACTATACGCACATTGCCTACAACGGTTTATTATTGAAAATCACTTGGGAAAGACGTTTACTCTGAACAATTGTGAGTAAGATAAATAGACAGGTTGTTTCAAAGCATGAAACTTTTATTCTCATAATAATATTGACAGTATAATAGGACCTATATTGTTATACATGTATTTCTATGAACTCGGTGTAATTCAAGCAAAATTTTACCTTCGGATAGTCTATAACCTAAATCATCAAGTCGTAATTCATGAAGTTTGCTTGCTAGTATGGATCGAGTTTGGGTGTTGTCTCCTTGATTGCTATTCCATTTGATGAGGAGCTCCACCAGAGCTTCATTGACGTTGTTGAGATGTTTGACGATGTGTGATTGACTTACTGCATAGGAATACCCCAGAGCGTTGCACAGTCTTGAGTATTTGCCCGGACCTATGTCTTCAGCTAGTGATATCAGCTCGATTTCCTGCAAAGGCTCCATGATGCTGTGGAAAATAATGATAGGCAAAATACATTAGGTTATATCAACTCCATTTTCGGTGAAGTCTCCATAATAATGATATACAGGCAATACATTATTTGTTCTTTTTAAAGCAAATATTTATGTCACTTGAAGAAGCTTATGATTCCTATTTACCGCTGAAAATCTTATGACATTTTTGAAAATTTCTTTACAAATAGAATATAGAAATATAACCATGACCAGAAATTGAAGTGAAAATTCAAAGTAACATTATAATGTCCTTATCACGTGAGGAGCATCCGGCGACCACATCAATTCCTTGCGTGTATAAAACGCTTTTGATCACATTGTGGATTATAGTCATCACCATGATCACTCTGTTGTTACAGTTGTTCTCATTTTTAGTTGTCAGATTTACCGTTTTGTGCCTCATTCATGAATTCAACGTGACGAAGACTTTACACATCTCTTGCCTACATTGCATTGCATTCATATCTCAACTTGTTTGCCTCTCTTGTGAAAGCAACACAATTGTCAAAATTTAATATATCAAGAATGTTATGATCATTTGACATTAGATTTCACCTCAGGATAAATAAACAACCGAAAATTACAGGATGTAAATGTATACTGATATTAATCCATTAGTTTGAAGTTATTACAGCTGAAAGAAACAAATGCATTTTTCTTTACAGCCAGATATTTTCTTGATGGGCAACCATGCTTTTTCATTCGGACAAAATAGGGTCTATGTGCTATATAGAACAAATTTAGTCCAATAATAAGAGGCGTTTTATAACAACTCTATCCCAACAGAAAGCAGCGTTATGTATGTAAAGGGGTGTGTGTATGTGTGTGTGATGAACGTATCGTTTCTAGGCAGCTGAGATCCGACCAACTACTACCGTGACTGCAATTGTCGTAGATCATTTCCGCTGCAACTTCAAGCATTGGGGGGGGGGGGGGGCGAGGTGTACGCCGGCGCCATGCACAATATGCTGGATGGGGCGAATGAAGAGAGAAATTGAATGTGTGAGTCAATGGAAGAGAGAGAGAGGGGTCGAAATGAATGTGTAAGAAATTGAAATAATAGGCGTACGCGAAAGAAAAAAAAATAATTGAGGGAGAGGGATAGTTGAGACCTTTGGCTACTAGAAAGTTTTTTTTTCCCCTGTAAAGTTGCCCATGGGTGTGACCTTTCGGACTATTACCATTATAATGTTAACAAACATTGTAATTTTAGAAAATTCTATTCCATATTTTAAGTTGTATTCTAATTTTTCTGTTTCATATTTCATCCTTCTTTGTAATTTACTTTATTTAAACAATCTGTAGTCTATTTTCTTCTTTTTTTCCTCTTAATAATATTTCAGCAACGAATTGAGAGTTGTGGTAGATTAGCAAAAAATCCTGGGCACATGTATTGCAGAAGATAATCAATGATAATAAGGATACCATTACTATTAGCCTCCTGTCACATGTATTACTACTACTGAAACTGATTATTATGATGATGATGCTGATAATGTCGATATTAATAATAGCAATAATAATAATATTAACAACATTGATAATTATGATAATAACAATAGTAATAAAAATAATCATGATTATTATAATCAAAATAATAATGATAATAATGATGATATTTATGATACTAAAACGAAGAAGAAGACGTTAATAAAAAGAACAATTTCGGCGATATACGTGATTATTTTCTGTATGACCGAGGAATCCACATTACACAGTCGTGTTAAGTAGGAAGTAAAATGAGGAAGGAAGGCAAGGACCAAGCGAGCGATGGAGAGAGATGGAGAGAGAGTATAGCCCGGGATTCAAATCCAGTTTTCTTTCAAATGACCGGTACTATGTGATTGTCATGTGACGCAACATAAAATAGTACCACAATGTCCTTATGTCTTCAAAATATTCAAATAGCATTGAAGAAGAAGAATAATCATCGTGATAATTGACGCTTTCCCCTCTCTTTCTCTCTCTCTCTCTCTCTGCTAAATCATTATAACGGTGCATTTTCAGATCAAACTTCAAGAGAGAGGTAGGGGAGGGGGGGGGGGGGGGGGTATGGCTCGGGGTAAATTTTAGTTTTCTTTCAAATTATTAAACTTGGTTCTGATGATAATTAAACAGCCATGTGACTGCCATGTGACCATACAAGAAAATAGTTCCACAATGTCGAGTATTTCCATTGCATTATTTAATATCATTAATAGAAAAAAGAATAATAATCTTGAAAACATACAGAAAACAGAATGAATAAGACACAAATATGATCATGTAAACAAGATATTTGTATTTCTTAATGCTCCAGTACCAAATGAAAAAGAAAAATTTGGGAGAGATGAAAATAATAGTATACTTTAAAAAAAAGTATGACATATTGCCTATTGTCAAGACATTATATAATAAACATAACAAAACGCTAAACCCGGGGATAATATTTCATTGCGGGGCCTTCAAATAGAAAACAACATTAAACTCTGTTGACGCTACCGTTTGTAAACCAAACATTTGGTCATCATCATTATGTACACGAATTATGCAAACATCCATGTTGAAAATATATCATTTTCATCATCACTATTATGAACAATCATGCACTTCAAGAGATCAGCCAATTACAAACCTTGGAAAAGGAAAGCTTTACAAAGTATTTACTCCATCATCCTTGTTCCAGGGTTTTGTATATTGATTTAATTATTTTAAGACCTACTATTTGGATTAAACTAGATAAAGTTCGTTTTAAGTCAGTGGCGTAGCTCCAAATGGGGAGGGGGCAAAGGGCGTATGCATTTATCCAGTTGTATTTAGAAAGAGAGAAGGAGAGAGAGAGAGAGAGAGAGATGGGGAGAGAGAGAGAGAAAGAGAGATGCTGGGGAGGTTGACTCGGGGTTCAAATGCAAATCTCTTTTATATTATTCATCATGTTACTGATGAATGTATCTGTCATGCGATTGCCATGTGACGGTACGTGAAAAAAGTGCCTTAATGTCGTGTATCGTCATCAAAATATTAAAATAGCATTTAAGTGACGATAAACAAATACGAACAATAATACATCGCTTGGAAAATATTCTTGTAGTTCTCTCTCTCTCTCTCTCTATCTGCTAAACCCACCGAACAGTGGAATCAACAGAGCGGAATCAACTGTGACCCGAATTATTATGAGTCATACATAGCTGAAAGAGTAAATTGCCACGTTATGGTTGTATTACAGAATACAGAGTATCAATGGCCAACTCCTCCTGCTGAAATTGAGCAATATTGCCAGTTTTGCATGACCAGTTTAATATATTGCCCAGTAAATTTGAAATATAGGGAGCACTATCTGTTAAACAAAAAAGCACTAGAATGTTATCGTGACTTCAAGCCTTTTGGTATCAATTAGCAAAACTTGACTTCTGACTTCAACTGGAGTTATTGGTTCTCAAAAAAGAGATTGCTCTAT
This sequence comes from Strongylocentrotus droebachiensis, assembly GCA_035222895.1. Lineage (NCBI taxonomy): Eukaryota > Metazoa > Echinodermata > Echinoidea > Camarodonta > Strongylocentrotidae > Strongylocentrotus > Strongylocentrotus droebachiensis. The sequence continues at coordinate 72,451 of JAVYIG010004911.1, forward strand.
AAATAATCACCATTTGTTTATTCATTAAATAGCTATACGTACTGTTTACTTCATACTTCAGATATTTTATTTCTTATATAAGTGAGACGCATTTATCTTACAGTGAACACATCTCATATAAACGATATGGTGGTGGTGGTGGTTATTTTATCTGACTGATAAGAAAGCATAAATGCTTGTTAGTAAGCAACCAGACGGCCGACGGATTTAGGTCCTCTCCGAGGGACCTGGTAATGATGAGTAATGCCTTACCAAAGGGCACTAGCGCATCGACTTGGTTTCGAACCCAGGTCACCGGATTACGAGACCACTGCTCTACCGACTGAGCCATTGCACCTTCTCTATATAAATAGTCTGTCGGTCAAACGAACTCTAGCAGACTGAGAGGAGGATTAGGAGTCCTCGTTAAACGACCTCTTGTAAGGGAACTACCATTATTGAAAGAACATGTAGTGAATATCATGTGGCTGAAGCTCAGTCATACATTTTCGGGCTTCAGAAATGCCTAATATGTACATTCCAAATTGTTAATTCATCACACACACTGAGAACAGAAATGAATAAATAGATATTTGGGAACCTCGAAAGAAAAAAATAAATATGGAACGCAAAAGGAACAGTTATTATTATGGTTTACCTCATACCCCATATTAATCAAGATGAATGTGTTTACATCAGACTTGATTCATATGGTACATTAGTACACTCTCTAACTAGTGCTTACATTTCAGACACAACCCCCTCAACGTTGAAACTTGTCGATACAGCTAGTCACTACTAATCACGGAAAACAAACATGTGGATCTATCCGCATAACTGCTCAACTCTGAAGATTATTCGGTCAGACAATGTAAACAGCACCTTTCTATTTAATACAAGAGGTGTCTCATGCGATTATTTATGTGTATGTAGTGCCTCACTAGTAAATAAAGCTATAGCTATATAATTGTGATAGTTCTGCCCTCAGTTATCAAATCATTGCCAAGTAACTTTAACCCTTTCAAACATTTGTATTCGCCTATGACGATATGGAATTACATGACGCACATCTATGTAAATTGAGCCGAACAATTGAAGGTCAATTCTTAACAAAATTAAACATACTAAAATGTTGAACAAATCAATTTAGATATGTCAACAATCTTATTAAATGATAACAAAAGAAGAATTAACAAAACAGTCGACACCTTTCAATACTCAAACCTTGGAGGTCGCTGCTGGCGTTTTCGTAAACCAAAAGACGAGAGTTAAAGTGCGGGTTCAAAGAAAAATAACAAATATGGCAAATAGCGTATTACTAGAAACTGGTAAGCTAACATATGGCCATCATGCAAGTTTTAGGTCAACTACATATCGGGTGGTTTATAAAAATAAAAATAAAACAACCTCCATAGCATCTAGGATATGCGAGAGATTCGCCGGAAAAATAACGATGTTTTAATGCCGTCACAATATGAACCAACCCTGCCCAAGCAGACGACATCCCATATAGAATGAACATAATTGCAATGCTTTTATTTCTCAAATTATAATGAGTTTAGTGTATATAAATGTGATGGACTTTTACACCATTTTAAAAGGGATATGACCCCCATTCTGATAACTAAATTCTTTTGTTTGTAAATACACAGGATAGGGGTTAATGAACAATCAAAGAAACCCCACTTTAAATTAAAAAACCTCCGGAATGACAGCATGGACGTCATTTGTTCCCTCTTGAAACGCCGAACATGCCGCGGTTCATGCAGCTGAAAATACAATGGCGTCATATTTTGTTTACAAGCGACGGATTCCTTTTTTTTTATCCTTGCATTTTTCATCAAAATAATACCATGCACGGGGTTTAGAGTGAGGCAATAGATTGAACATTTCGCCTGAGGGTATTGAAGTAAGAGAAATAACTGAAGAAAAGATGACAAAACAGGCACTGAAATTGTGTGAGATGTCATGGGACATCGTCTGCTTGTGCACATCATGTTTAACGTGTGACGTCATATCTCTGCTGCGACCCGGGAGCTTTTTCAGGTGCTATGTCGGGGCTGTATCTAAGCGTTTTGTAATTGCTAATAATCATTACTTCGAATGTTTCCAAGCATTGGCTTTTGATTACCTTGGCCAATCAAAGTGTCACCTTTGCAATAATGACATTAAAGTTACTTTTTTAAATCAATGATCTTCTCTTTAAGCTCAAGAAAAAAGGACAACACCATTGTTTTATTCGATGTATAGATTCCAACTACAACTGATAACAAAAAACTATGTAAAGATCTGAGAAAAACACTGTGGAATAACGTATTATGGTTAAAAGGTTCATATGAACAGAAACTCCTTTAGAGAATAACAAGCAATAATCACAGAGCGTACAACAAACATGTGCTTGGTAAATTACTCTCGCTAGATAACAGAGACTTTTTTGGAGACTTGTGGACAGAATGACAGAAAAATAAATAAATAATGTGTCCATATATATTTTATAACAGCGAAAGAATGGTACGATCACCTCAAAAAGCTAATGAACAAAGATTACAAACTTAAATTTTATAATGAAAAACGACTCTAAACAAACAACCTTTAATACACAAAACTTAATTCTACTATCACAGTCAAAGAAGTTTTAGATGCAATTAAAACTCTCAAAAGAAGGAAATCAGGCGATATTGATAATTTATTAAATGAAATATTTGTACGTGTGCTTTGTGGACTTCTGCAAAGCGTATGAGTTTTTGAACAGAAACGCTCTTTTCTTCAAACAAAAAATACAAACAATATAACCAGTCCATTCTACATTATCATCAAAAATATGTATGCAGATGCACGACTCTCTGTTTAACTGCAAAACAAAATAACCCAATCTTTCCCCACTTCGATAGGCGTAAAACAAAGTTGTGCATTAAGCCCAACACTTTTTTCTTTATAATGAAATTATATTATAGATTAATTGTCACCCAGTTACATTACATCCGGGAGAAGAAAAAAAAAGTATTTTGTATCTGAAACGGGGTTAAACAGCATTAAACCGCTTTAATATTAAATACATTAAAAACGGAAAATAAAAATAAAATTTGTTTAATAAGGCAGGAAGAATGTTGAATAAAAAGGTGTTTTTATTTGATAACACCGCTAAGAAACAAGTAAGGAAAACAAATATTTAGTAAATATCTTTAAAGCATCAGGAACATTGATAAACGCCATACAAAACCTAATCAACAAAGCCCAAAACGGCTATGTTTAGCCAATGAAACATTCTCCCTTAAAGATACTATGTCCCTTTTGCAGCCAACATCAAATTCTGTAGAACTTTGCAGGAATTATGAATATGTTATGTATGTCCTATCTGTGAAATTTAAACTTGACCAGTGTCCTAATATTCAAATTATGCAAGGAAACCCGTTTACTTGCTAGACTTCACTATCAGACACTAATTAGTGACTGACTGGCTTTTTTCATCTTTGGTAATAACATACATAAAATGAGCTGTAAAGGGTACATGAGCATTTGTCTACATCAATAACCCACTTTTTGTAGTGGCCAAAATTAAACTGATTGAATCTTTGCGCAGCATAAAACGTACGACCATTCGGTACAATAGTCTGAAAAATCAGACTATTACTTACTGGCTCTATAGCTCCTAAGTCGATTCGACAACTAAAAGTCGTTATTTTCCCACTTAATGACATTTTCAAGCCCCCCGTTTTTTAGGGAAGTTCTAAATTAGTATTGTCTTTCAAATGCCGTTGGAATTTCATCTTTTCATTTGTTGGGCCTGCAAATGGGACATAGTACCTTTAAGACCAAATATCCTTAATACCATAATTACAACTTTACGATAACTGTATAAAACCAATTCTTCTTTATAATTCTGAAATATGGGCGCTCGAATACTTGATAAATGATACGAAAGAATCCGAAAAATGCCACAAAATTCTTCACCCCATATCCCGACAATTAGTTTGTGTAAAGCTCTCATTGGTACCAACAGATCAACAATGAATAGCGCCATTCTAGCGCAAAACAGACGAATTTGAATTCATTGCAAGATAGAGAGAGAGAGAGAGAGAGAAGGGAGGGAGGGGGGGGGGGGGGGGTATGGCCCGGGGTTAAGATTCAGCTATCTGTCATATTATTAAGCCTTGTATTGGTGATTTTTATCTGCCATGTGACAACCATGGGACGGTTTATTATGAGTAGTACCGCAATGTTTATTGTCATCAAAATATTCAAATAGCCTTGTATAAAGACGATGAACAAATAAGGAAATAAAAAACACACCGTCGTGCACTTTGAACAGTGGAATCAACCAAGCGGACTCAACTGTGAAATGAATTATTATGAGACATACCTGAAATAGTAAATTGCCACGTCATGGTTTTATTAAATGGTGAACGATTGCTGCTAAAATTCAGCAAGGAATGTTGCTGAGATTGCTTTACCTTAATGTAAACATTTTATTTGTACATGTTATTCATTCTGTACCAAATAACCAAATACATTTTGGGAAAGATGAAAATTAGGGTATACTTGAAGACAATAATTCATAAAATATAGTTAAAAGATTGGGTAACTTTGTTTCAGATTCTGAAACCAAATTCTGGATTTAGCTCATGCTGCAATGAAAATTATAAACCTTTAGATCAGTCAGGAACCCCATGACTATTACAAACCAAACGCATGTCTGATTATCAAGATATTTATGATTGGAGATAGAAATCAAATTTCGGGTTTTTCTAACGGTTTTCCTAACACTACAGTCCATTGGGGAAAACGAGTATGGTAAAACCGGTCACTTAAACAGATTTTTTTTCTTTTTTGAGGCACTTCATGATTATTTTAAGCTCATTTCGTTTAGGGCTGCAATATTAAACCATATCAAAGACACACATGACACGTAGGGCCCTGCATCTCAGATTTAACATGGTTAAACGATGCATTTAAGAGATTTAATACAAAAACCTAAACAAATAAACCTGAGGGATAATAATAGCATTGTAGGGCCCTGACGGAGAGAACTATAATACTCTTGACGCTACCGTATGTATATAAACCAACGTTTTTCATCATCATTATGTACATTGAACATATCTCGTTTTCCTCATCAATATTGTAAATTGACCAGCAAATTACAAACCTGGAAAAAAGGAAGCTACAAGAAGTATTTTTTTTCTTCATCCTAGTTTCCGGGGGTGTTTTTAATGGTAAGACACACTCTTTAGGATAAACTAGATAAAGTTTGAAGTCAGTGACGTAGCTCCAAAGGGAGGAGGGGGCATAAAGGCACGTGCATTTATCAAATTGTATTGCGACAAAGAGAGAGAGAGAGAGAGTGGATGTGAGTTGATTTGACCCCCAAACAATTCTGGCCATCCTTTTATGTTGGTTTATAAATATGAATTTTGTATTGTGTGGACAGTTTGACAAATCAATGGAGCAGTAATCAAACAGAGGCATTATTAATGAGTTCGCAAGTAGCTTCAAACTGTCAAGAGGCAAACATCTTTTAGCTCGACTTAGAAGTGCAATCCTTGATGCAATCTTTTTGCTTGTATGTCTAACATGATCTTTCCAACTTAAAGTTGAGTCTAACCAGACAGCCAAATATTTTCAGGTATATACTTGAGAAAGTTGTTGATTGTCTACAAATAATTTGATTGGTTGTGAGAGAGTAGCTAGTGATGATCAAAAGAGCCTGAACTGTGTTTTAACCGGATTTATAGCTAATTTGTTTGTCTGTACCCAGGCTTGTATTTTTTTGAGTTCTGAGTTTAGGATACTCTCAATTTCTAGCGGGCTTCTGCTACTGTAGAAAATAGTTGCATCATCAGTATAAAGCATGATTTGAGATTAAGTTATGACATGAGGTAGATCGTTGACCATGATAGTAAAGAGAAGGAGACCGAGGATAGATACCCGAGGGACCCCTGATTTAACTTGGCCCCATTCAGATCTATTTCCCCCTATGACAGTTATCTGACTTCGATTTATCAAGTAATCCTCAAATCAAGCCAGTTCAACATTATTTACACAATAGTATTGCAATTTTCCAAGCAATGTTGGAACAGCAATCCTGACCAACATGAATGGCTGCTGACTACACATTCAAGAGAAAGGTTCATGCCATCAACAGTCATCTTTGATGGTTATGATGGTACATCAACACAGGACACAACACACCAAAGACGTACGAGAGGGAATGCTGGAGCAACGGTGACATTTGATGAAGATATGCAGGTCAATAAGAAAGAATAATTCTTGGCAAACAAGCAGCACTTCATCAACATGCTCAGCCCCAAATTACGGGCACATAACTGCCAAACACATCATATGCTGCAGGTGACGCTCATCTTCTCATAGTGCAGAAGGCAATGGAGTCTGCAGCTACCACTGATACTGTGCTGATCGGAGATGACACAGATCTATTCATCCTGCTCATCTACCACACCAACCTCGAGTCATGTGACCTGTTCTTCCAACCCGAGCCAAAGAAGAATGTGAAGAAACCGTGTGTCTGGAACATGAGGTCTGTCGTGCAGCAGTTAGGCCCAGATGTATCACAGCACATTTTCTTCATACACACTCTCCTGGGATGCGATACTACTTCCCGCATGCATGGCATCGGCATTGGTATGGCAAGGGAGCTCCGCTAAACTTGCCAAGGTGTTTGAAAGACCGGCAGCGTCAACCGATGATGTTGTAGAAGCAGGAGAGAAAGCCCTGGCATGCCTGTACAACAGGAAGCCCGCATAGGCACTCAACGTTGTGTGACATAAGTGGTTCTGCCAGAAGGTTGCCTCCTGCACTTCCCATGTGTAACCTCAAAGTCTACCGATCACATCAGCAGCAGCAAAGCACCATAGCCTTCGTGTCGACTACCAGGTCCAGCAGTGGAAAGGCATTGCAGCTGATGATCTACGACCAGACGACTGGGGTTGGCGGGAAAGCATGGGATGACACGTGCCCGTGCAGACGGACTATAGTGCCACCAGCTCCGGAAGAGCTCCTCAAGATGATCCGCTGCAACCTCCAGACAGACTGCAGTAGTCTGAAGTGTACATGTAAGAAGCCCGACATAGAGTGTTCAGCTGCATGCATGTGGCAACTGTAGAGCGTCGGCATGTACGTCGTCCATCAGGCATACGATATGCCATAGTATTTTTGACTGAACACAAATGTGTTTTTACCGCTAAAACTCAGCCCTTAGTCATCAAGAACCGGAAATATCGGAAATTTTGGAAAATGGCTTTTTGGCCAGGTTTAGCTTCTTGAAATGTGTTACATTTGATTCCTTGTCCCTGAAAATGTATGTTTAGCAGTGAAAATCAAAGCCCTTAAATCATTTAAAAGTGAAGATATTGGAAAATATCAGGTTGATGGGTGCCATTTCGGAAAATGGCTTCCGTTTCAGCTTTTTTGGCCAGGTTTAGCTTTTGGAAATGTGTTACATTTGATTCCTTGTCCCTGAAAATGTATATTTAGCTCTTCAAATCAAAGCTCTATGTTCTTTAAAAGCAGAGACATAGAGAAATATCAGATTTATGGCGGCTATTTTGATTTCTTAAAGGTAAAGACCAGTTTTGGAAACGCCCCCCTCTCAAAAAATTAAATGGAAGCTATTATTACCAATCATGTGAAAGAATATGTTTTGAATAATAAGTGATCATATACATTTTGCCAAGAAACCGCCTACTAATTGATATATTTGGTAAATTGAAACTTTCCCAAGACTGGGTCAAATTTCTTATCATTTTTATGATTCAAGAACCTTGCAGTACACACCAATACTTATATGCTAGATGATCATTCTTTTCTTATCGATTCCACAACGTTTCTTTCACAATGCAATTGCATGACCATAACTGGTCTTAATCTTTAAGAGTGTTGATATGTTATAGAGGACATACATCTTTGTATATAACAGTTGACAGACTTTCTGTTGCACTTTGTGGGAGGTCACATCAAATAATGCGTGAACTAATAGGATTGCAGGGCGCCCTCACGGAGAAATCAACGTTAATAATGTTGACCCCATCGCGTATAAACCGAACTTTATGTTATCATCATTTTGCAACCTAATGATAAAAACATCCATCTTAGAAATATATGATTTTCATCTTGACTGGCCAGGGGTAAATCATGCACTTAAAACGTCCGGCCAATTACAAACCTCGGAAAAGGTAGCAGTAAGAGGTATTTACATGTATTTAATCATTCTTGTTTCCATTTTTTGTATTGTAAGACCTACTTTCTAGAATAAACTAGATAAAGTTTGTAGTAAATCAGTGGCGTAGCTCCAAAAGGAGAGATGGTAAAGGGCACGTTTATTTCTCCTATTGTATTAAGAGATAGAGAGAGAGGGGGGGGGGGGGTGGACGGGTTGGCCCGGGGTTCAAATTCTATTTTCTTTTAAATTATTCAACCTGGTTCTGGTGAATTTATTCGTCATGTGATTGCCATGTGACGGTACTTACACATAGTTCCACAATGTCGGTTATTGTCATCAAAATATTTTCAAATAGCATTGAAATGACTATGAACAAATAAGAATAATAACACATCGTGTGTAATCGTGAGAATATTCTTCCATCTCTCTCTCTGCTAAATCACCCGAACAGTAGAATCAACAGAGTACAATCGACTGTGACCCGAATCACTGTGAGTCCTAGCTAGAAGAGTAAATTGCCACATCATGGTTTTATTAAAGAGTAGCAATGGCGACAGACTGTTGCTAACATTCAGCAACCTTGCCTTGTTTCTAATGACCAGTTAGATATATGTGCAAGTGAATGTGAAATCGCACTGTCTTTAATACATTACACCAGAAGGTTATCGTGACTACAACCGTTTTTTAAATCAAGTAGCAAAACTTAGGCTCTAGTTTTAACTGCAATTATTGGTTACCAAAATATAGTTTGCTCTATATTTTGCCCCAAGTAATCAGCATAATTATGCATTCGCTTCATTAGATATATATAAATAGCGTTTCCTTCTTTATCATTGTGTCCAGGGTTTTGTTTTTATTATTTTGTTTATTGTAAGACTTCCTGTCTGGAATAAGCTAGATAATGTTGTAAATTAGTGGCGTAGCTTTAGGGGGAGAAGTAAGGGGGCATGTATATTTCTCCGATCGTACTGTGAGAGAGAAAGAGAGGGAGAAAGAGAGAAAGAGAGGGAGAGAGAGAGAGATAGAGATAGAGAGAGAGAGAGAGAGAGAGAGGGAGGTGTGGGGTGGGGGGGGGGGGGGGGTGGGGTTGTTTGACCTGGGGTTCAAATTCAGTTTTCTTTCATATTATTTAGCCAGGTACTGATTAATTTATCTGCCAGATGACGGTTCCATATGAACAGTACCGCCATGTTTATTGTCATCAAAGTATTCAAATAGCATTGACGAGACGATGAACCAATAAAAGAAATAACGCATCGTCATTCACCTCTATCCCTCTCTGCTACATCCTCTGAACAGTGGAGTCAACCAAGCGGAATCAGCTGTAAAACGAATTGTGAGTCCTACTTGAAAGAGGAAATTGCCACGTCATGGTTGATGGTTGTATCAAATGGCTAACAATTGCTGCTTAAATTCAGCAATACATGTTGCTAAGCTTGCTTTCCCCTCAAACGTACCATTACACATAAAGCTATATTTAGAAACTAACAGACAATAACTGATATTCTTAACCACTGCCATGACGTCATCTTCCATAGATCTTATCTGCTGCATCCAAAACGGGAGCGAGTTTGTCGAATTAGCAGGTATCAACAAAAGAAAGAGATCAATTGAGAAAGAGAGATAGTGATATAGTGAGATAGAAATTGCATGAGCGAGTAGGAGAGCAAAAAAAAAATGAATAAGTGAGTGGGTGAGAGCGAGAGAGTGATTAAGGGATACTAGTGATTACGCGAATGTGAGTTAGAGAGAAGGGGAGAAAGAGAGTTACTATGAGGGAAATTAAAAATATTAAGTGAAAGAGAGGGGAGAGAGAGGGAGAGAGAGAGAGAGGGAGAGAGAGAGAGAGAGAGAGAGAGAAAAGGGCCGGGAGACAGACAGAGAGAAAAATAATGAATGATTGGATGGCTGAAGGAGGAATAAAGAATTAGTTAAACTGTCATTGGGTTACAGTTAATATGTATGCCAAAAGCGAAAGAAATCGAAATATGTCATGTCTCGAATAGTTATGAAAACGAGTGTCAATAACAAGATATTATCACTACCTCACTACACTGCACAAGATAATCAATTATGCGTTACAAATTTGAAGAGCTATTTTTTTCAGGGGACATTGCAGCTTTCGTATTCTTATAACTCCTTGTTTCTTGCCCCCGCAAGCATTTTTTTGGCGCCCACCTCCTTTTTGGGGTATTGTTATTTGGTAACAAAATAATTCTGTGATATTTTAGGATTAGATGTAAAATTAATTTAAGAAAAAAAAGTATAATATCGATAATTTTGAAAAATATTTCAAAGTTCATTTCATGCATTAAACTACAATTTTGTGAATGTATTTCAGTTTTCAAGTTTCAAGTTTATTTGATTTCTCTTTATCGAAAATAATTCCACAATAATAATGAACATGGAAATAATTCTAACTAAACATACAATATTAGAACATAATGTACATGGTAATATTTATGATATAACATACAGTAATGGAATAATCTTAATTATGATTTTCATTTTCATTTCATTTTTATTTTTTCATTTCCAACAAAGTACAATACATAATAACGAATACAATGTAAAATGTATACAAAACATAGTTACATTTGTAATGAACAAATCTTAATAATAATTTATACATTTTATGAAGACAAAACATGATTTTAAAAATTTAACTGCATTTATATTTTGAGGAAATGAAGAGGTCCACTGAAAAGCAGAGCTTGTAAATTGTGGACCCCTGAGATAATAATGAGTGTGAAAAAAATATGGAATACATAATCAATGATAAATACATTGAAAAGCTAAATAAACTGGGGGATCTGCTAAAAAGCAAAGCTTGTAATATGTAGTTTCCAATTAACTGGTGTGTATACAAATTAAGATATCTGTAAACGGGGAACTTAATTTAAATCCAAAAACATGCATGAAGTGTATCACGATGTCACGAGTTGTCAGTCCCATCTGTGTCAATTGATGAAGTGTGAAAAATGTCTCCTGAAAATGCCTGCGGTTCACAAGCTGTATCCTGATATATTTTATTCATTGATTTGTGTATATAAATATAAACATTCACCTTTTGGGGGATTTTAGTCTCGTTAAACCAGACAATGATACAAACTAGGTATGGGAACTTAATTTGCCTGAATTTCCTCTATACTTAGTCCTATATAGTAGTATTATATCGCAGCGCGTTGCCGACGACTCGCCAGCTGCTTTAGCTTTATGTTGTGAGCATGAGGAACCCTACAATACCCCCCCCCTTCCCTTCCCCGCTTAGCTACTGGTTGTAGGGTTGATTGGATACGGTTTGAAACCAATATATACTCGTTTGAACGCTGCTCACAGAACTTATCGTAAAGATTTAGTAACACATAACAAAGATGACTCAAAGGGCTTGTTCACTGTCATAAAATCTCTGCTTAATGTTTTAAACAAACAACCAGTGATGCCATGTAATATTGATAAAAAGATTTTTGTGAATGACTTAGGAAAATTCTTTCATGACAAGGTTCTAAACATTCACAGTGACATTCAAACTAGCATAGGTTTGATGGATAGAATTGATACTGATTCATCAAGTCTTATTCGAGTACCTGATGGTATCAAGCTTGATAAGTTTAAACTTTTATCTGAACAGGAAGTAGGGAAACTTGTGATGAAGCTCAGCAAGAAGTCTTGCTCTGCTGATCCGATTCCAACAAAGATTATCTTGCAATATATTGATGTTATACTACCTGTGTTCACATCCATGATCAATGTCTCCTTGTCTACGGGCCACTTTCCTAAAGAATGGAAAGTCGCACTTGTTTCACCATTGTTGAAAAAACCAGGGCTTGATGTTGAATTTGGTAATCTTAGACCCATAAGTAACCTACAATACATTTCTAAATTGGTAGAAGGTGCAGCCACACAACAGATTTTACAGTTTCTTAACAGTAATTCACTCCTTCCATCCAATCAGTCTGCATATAGACAGTTTCATAGTACAGAAACGGCACTACTCAGGATCAAGAGTGATATTCTGATTGCAATGGACAGACAGAAAATCACTCTCCTGTTATTACTTGACTTGAGTAGTGCCTTTGACACTATTGAGCATTCCAGATTACTAGATATTTTGAAGATATGTTGCGGTATCGACGGTGTTGCTCTCGGCTGGATCGAGTCATACTTGTCTGATCGACATCAAAAAGTTAAAATTGATGGCATTGTCTCTGACTCTTTCCAGGTGCCCTCTGGTGTGCCACAGGGCTCTCTGCTCGGCCCTTTGCTTTTTATGTTATACACGAGTAATCTAATCAAGAGCACTCAGGATAATTTTCCTGAAGTCTCCTGTCACTGTTATGCAGACGACACACAATTATTTTTATCCTTTAGACCATCCACTAGTACTCAAGATGCAAGTGTTTCAATGTTGGAAAAATGTGTTAATTTTATTCATAGATGAATGCTTAACAATAATCTTAAGCTAAACGATAGTAAGAGTGAATTGTTGGTTATAGGAACTCCACAACAAATCTCAAAAACAAACATTGACGGTGTAAGAGTTGGATCCTCCAATGTGATACCTCTGTTACAGCAAGGAATTTAGGAGTATACTTTGATACTTATTTAACCATGGAAACACATGTTAAGAATATATGCAAATCAACATACTATCTTCTGTACAATCTCAGACGTATCCGCAAATATTTTGATCAAGAAAGTATGACATTGGTTGTACATGCTCTTATCACAAGTAAGCTTGATTATTGTAACGGGTTGCTGTTTGGAATGCCTGATTCTCTGATAGCTAAGTTACAAAGAGTCCAAAATGCATGTGCAAGACTTGTCTATCGTCGGTCGAAATTCACTTCAACCACACCTCTTCTGAGAGAACTCCACTGGTTGCCAGTCCGTCAAAGAATCTCATTCAAAATTGTGTTAATTGTCTATAAATCATTGAGTGGTCAAGCCCCTAATTACATCACAGAATTACTCCAACTCAAAGTTCAATCACACAGTCATAGCCTGCGCAGTTCCACAGATAAATTATTGTTTCAGATTCCCCATGGCAAAACTAAAATAACTCTTGGGGACCGTGCTTTTGCTATTGCTGCCCCCAAACTATGGAATAGCTTGCCAATAGAAATACAAAGCACTCCATCTCTCAATGTTTTTAAATCCAATTTAAAAACTTATTTGTTCAACTGAGAGATCTTATTTAATTTGTAGAATTTAGTAAAAAAAGGAGCTCTTAACCAGCGCAGCTGAATATATTTTGTATAAAAGCTGCGCTATAAAAAATTATTATTATTATTATTATTATAAGGTCAATATCACATGAAGAGATTTATCATGAGTCGAATATGCTAATTACGAACACCGTAATCGATCTCACGTGACGAACTTCGAATCAATTACAATGTTGCATCTATTATATAAATACCTAGTAAACTCTACTGCGCTGTGATGAAAAATTAAAAAAATGATGGGGACAAAAAAATCTCCCAACAGTGCCATTTTACGGACCTACAATCATAAATTGCTCAAAAGCTTCTAAGCAAATTGGGTCATCAACAAATTTGTTAAAACGGCTTTAGATGAGGTTTTTATTATACCATAATTTTAGGTGGTTCCAAAGCTTTGGGGCAGCACAACTGAATGCGCATTATCCAATAGTTAATTTGTTTCGAGGTATAGCTTTAGAAGTGCACGTCGGAAGTTATTTCAATATGGATGTGATTATATAGATAATATTTCAGACAACTAACTTGGGTTTTTAAAACGAGCAGAACTTTTCTAAATACAATATCATGCTTTACTGGCAACCAATGTAACCGGGAGCGGCCTAGTGACTTATAAAATTTGTTTTTTTTGGGGGGGGGGGCACCAAGAAAAAAAGGGCAATTTCTGGAAAAAAGGGCACCTACAAAGGGAAATCTCTATTAAAGCGAAAATATACAATTTTCAAACATTTGGTGTATACTCCTACATTAGGGATGCTTTCAATATATATGTGTTTCACTTTATACACCATACAAGATATTGCTTAAGCATCACACTTTGCAGTCGGGTGTAATGGTCTGACAAAATTATTTGCGAGGTCACAGTGCGAACAATTCCATATTATAAAGTGGAAAAACCTAATCCTGATTGGGTTATAAGCAAATTCTCATAAAGGAAGACTGAAAAGACCTTTGATAAGTAACATAAGTATATCATCTATGAATGCGAGCTAGCGTAGAGAGCGAGCTCTGGGGAAATAGCTCTTAGTCGCTTGATGTCAGTGGCGCATTTACTGATCCACCTTCAAAACGAGGCGCTCACCAGGGATTAAACAAATGAACTTATGAGAACAGGAAACGGCATTTGTAGACGGAAAATGTTGATAGGGGCATTTAAAAGAGGTGAAAAAGGGCACTTATGAAAAAGGGATAGGTCCCTCATTAGAAAGGAAAAGGGGCATGTATCATTGTTAAAAGGGGAATTATCAGAGGTGAAAAGGGGCAAATATCACACATGAAAAGGGGCTATTAGCAGATACGAAAAGGGGCACTTATGTGAATGAAAAAAGGACATTCATAATAAAGGAAAATGTGCATGAGTCGAAAGAAAAATTGGCACCGCTCAGATTTCAAAGGGGCATTTATCGGGGGTGAAAGGGGCAATTATCTGAAGTGAAAAGGAATGACTTCTCGTACCTGAAAAGGGTCGTTTACGAAAGATTAGAAGGGGAGGGGACTCTTTTTATTAAATGGCGGCACTTACCATTAGGAAAGGGGGCAATTTTCGGGCACTTAAACAAATGTGGGGCACTGTCGCCTCTGAATGTAACTTAATGAAAACGGGTGAAATATGGGAACATTTCCAAGAAATGCAAAGGACTAAGTCTTGCAAAGGCATTCTGAACACGATGCATCTTCATTATGTGTGAATCTGACAAACCAAGTGTAATAATTAGCAGCTTATGTTTTCATATTTTCGGGGCGTACTACATTTGATATATGGTTATGAATTCATCATAACATATGTTTTGGGTGAGGTAACTGACAATTTCTTTAAAAATTCAAGATGAGATGCGAATTTGTGGTAGTTTTCCTCTTTCAAGTCCATTGCTTTTTTGTGAGGGTATAGAAACTATATGGCAAGTGCTAATGTGATGAGATACTGCATAAATTATGTATAAGCGTACCGTTAGGTGCTGAATGGTATAGAGTGCGGATTTAGTCAAGATAATTTGTTACTTTTTTGCTGATACATATTTTCAAACAGCATGAATTGTAACACCACCAAACATATCAAACTTGACCACTTAACATGTATATCGACATAAAGAATGAATTTTCCTTCACTTTGCTCTGTGTTATGCTTTGGTTTTCTGACATTCATTAAAACACAACCGCTCCCCAAAACCACATGTACAAACCAACACTCACAGCACACACACATTGACTAACAATAACAAAGCCCTCTAAATTGAGGTGAAAAGGGGCACTTTTTATACCTACACATATATCATATTAAAAACAGTATGAAATACTCACTTAATTTGTATAATCAATCAGTAGGCCTTTAAGTGCAAGTTAATGACGTCATTCACTGCCTTTAGTTGAGGTACAAGATGAGTTGTTTGATGTAAAGATACTTGAGTCATACATGAACTATAAATAACTGGTTAGGACTAAGGTTGCTGTCCGTAATAATATTCCGTGTACTAAAACCCTGCTCGACGCGTACGACGTTCTAAAAACGGCTCAAACTAGTCTAAAGTGTGAGAATGAAGACAACTTAAACAAGAGTCGTTCGAATAACAATTCCAGCCAAACGTTGAAATGTCCGATTTCGCTTGCATTGAAATCTCCTCATTCCAAATGCGATGTAACCTGCTTTAGTTAAGTAAGTATGACAGTTATCAAATGTCGACTCCCTGTTTCGAAGAGACCGACATGAAGCAGCCTACGAGGAAGTAATAACATACAGCGTCAACAAGTCTAGTTGAACGTGATCAGGTCGAGAAAAAACAAATATCAATTTTGACAACACCTCGCTCGCATGAATAAACATTATAAATATAAGTATTACTACGAGGAAGTAATAACATACAGCGTCAACAAGTCTAGTTGAACGTGATCAGGTCGAGGAAAAACAAATATCAATTTTGACAACACCTCGCTCGCATGAATAAACATTATAAATATAAGTATTCGTGTCGGGTTTCAAAGTTGCTCTGCAGGGGTGGCGGAGAGTCTTTTACATTCCGGGGTGCACCAACAAAAAAAAGAGCACTTTCTTCAAAAAGAAGAGGGAACCTTAAAATGGTAACCTCAAAATGGTAACTTCTATGCAGGAGTTCGCCAAAGGCCGGAGAGCTGTACTGTAAGAAAACAATGCAATCGATTCGTTATGGCCTGCAACGCATTTAAGTAAAGCGTGGATTTGAATACTGTCGAAGAGTTGCAGCGGAAAGTGTTTATTGATATTATGATTAATTTTGACAATCATGGACGAGAGAATGAAAGAGAAATGACACCAGGGGTGGAGGTGTTTCACAAAGATCCTAAGTTGAACTTGTGTCTAAGTCGGACTTAACAATTATGGAAAGCTGTTAGCACCTATGAAAATATTTTGTAAAAGTTATTTTCAAAGGCATTAATGTTTATTTAAATCATTCATATTTTCTATTATCATGAAATATTTCGTGTTCTTGATGTTGAATTTATGAAAAGTCTAAAATACTTGATTTTTTGCATTTGAAGATATTATGTTTTAAGGCTACACATGGCTGTCCATAAGTTTGAAATCGAACTTAAATTGAAGTTCGACTTGGATCCTTTGTGAAACACCCCCTGATAATAGGGACTTTTATATTTGCGTGAACTGATACATGTGACGTCCATTCAAGGCAGTGCATTAAAAAGACGTCGATCGTAGTATAGACCTATTGTCTTCGTGCGAATCTAAAAGTCCCTAATTTTGAGCTGCACACGAAGGAAAACGGTCGCCGATATTTTTCAGTGAGAGATAAACTGAACAAAAATCACCGCGATGATGACGAGCAGTCACAAGCTGGACCCATATTTTAGATACCAGGTAACCCAAGATGCTCAGTGAGTAATTTGATCAAGTACAAGAGTAGGTTCAGGGGCGGCTTCCAATCTGATGACGAGCAGTCACAAGCTGGACCCATATTTTAGATACCAGGTAACCCAAGATGCTCAGTGAGTAATTTGATCAAGTACAAGAGTAGGTTCAGGGGCGGCTTCCAATCTGATGACGAGCAGTCACAAGCTGGACCCATATTTTAGATACCAGGTAACCCAAGATTCCCAGTGATTAATTTGATCAAGTACAAGAGTAGGTTCAGGGGCGGCTTCCAATCTGATGACGAGCAGTCACAAGCTGGACCCATATTTTAGATACCAGGTTACCCAAGATTCCCAGTGATTAATTTGATCAAGTACAAGAGTAGGTTCAGGGGCGGCTTCTAATCTGATGACGAGCAGTCACAAGCTGGACCCATATTTTAGATACCAGGTAACCCAAGATGCCCAGTGAGTAATTTGATCAAGTACAAGAGTAGGTTCAGGGGCGGCTTCCAATCTGATGACGAGCAGTCACAAGCTGGACCCATATTTTAGATACCAGGTAACCCAAGATTCCCAGTGATTAATTTGATCAAGTACAAGAGTAGGTTCAGGGGCGGCTTCCAATCTGATGACGAGCAGTCACAAGCTGGACCCATATTTTAGATACCAGGTTACCCAAGATTCCCAGTGATTAATTTGATCAAGTACAAGAGTAGGTTCAGGGGCGGCTTCTAATCTGATGACGAGCAGTCACAAGCTGGACCCATATTTTAGATACCAGGTAACCCAAGATGCCCAGTGAGTAATTTGATCAAGTACAAGAGTAGGTTCAGGGGCGGCTTCTAATCTGGGGGAAGGGAAGCACTAACAAGAATGGAGACTTCTGAAAAATAAGGGCACCTACAATGGGAAATTTCAAAGCGAAATTAAAAAAAAAATAATTAGACATTGGTATACCCCTTCATTGTGATTACAATATCAGGGATGATTTCAATATTGGTTTCTCTTTATACAGCATACAATAAATTGCTTAAGCATTGTACTTAGCAGTTGGGTGTAATGTCTGAATATTCGTTTCGAACGAGCGAAGCGAGCGAGGAATTTTTGTAAAAGATTTGTGAGGTCGCAGTGCTTATAAAGAGGGAACACAATATTCATGCCTTCTTCTCTTTTCTTTCTTTCTTTCTTTTCTTCCCTTCTATTTCTTTCATCTGATGATGCTTATTGTACCTAACTGCTAAGAAAGCATGTATATGCTTGTAATGACACAACCATCGGACCGACGCTGTTAAGTCCTCTCAGGGGGGACTTGGTAATGAGGATTAATGCCTAGCCAAAGGACATGAGCGTATTTACTTGGTTTCGAACCCAGGACCTACCGGTTTCCAGGCCACTGCTATACTTTTCAACCATCGTGCATTCTTTCTTTAGTCCCTTTACTTTTTTCATTTGTTCTCAAATTCTTTCCTTTCCTATTTTTCTTTTCAATGTTTCATTTTTTAGAAGGGGAGGGGGGCCTAGTTCACAAATGATCTTAAGACGAAACAAGAGACAAAACTGTTTTAATCTTTTCTCTACTGATCTATTAAAAAAAAAAACTCATTTAAATTATGTAGTCTGTTTAAACACTCTGATCTTGAAAGTATTGTGCAAGGTGACAGGAAGGAGGATTATAACACGGTAGCCATTTTCATAAAGGGCTTTTTCAGATTGTTCCCAAACTTGGCACGGGAATAAAATACATCGTGTTCTTTATTAAGCCTAGCTATCAACGCAATGTACAGCTTACTCTGTTTCAGTGGCGTAATGAGCAAAAATGTTTGGGGGTCTGACAAAAAAAAATCCGCATCACCCCACTCTTACATGCAGGCCCCGCTGAACGTTTTTAAAAGTGGGGTCTATAGGGGCAAAGCTCCGGCGGGGGGCAGGAGCGGAGCCGCCGAAGCTCAAGGGGTATGGGAATCAGTGGCGGATCCAGGAATTTCTTACAGGGAGGGGGGGGGGGGGGGCACAAAGTGCATGGGGTGAAATATATGTAAAACGATAAAGTGACAGAGCGAGGCTTTAGCGGCGAGGGAGCGGAGCGACCAAGCGAGTTTGGTCTTGAAGGGGGTTCTGACCCCCTCCTAGAATAGGAAGCATTTGCAATTTTATAACCACATTAGACGCATTTTCAGGCATTTCCTGGAGTAATATGACGTAAAATTGCTTTCTGCTACCCCCTCCAAGAGTAGTGATCCTTTGCAATTTGAAAACCACATTTTTGGCGCATTAATGTCCCGCTTGAAGCATGGAAGCTTTGACGTTTCATCAAATTATTACTCTTAATCCTTGAATTCATTTTCGCCCATCCCGCGCGAAGCGCGGGAGCTTTCACCTTTCATTAAATTATTATAGAAAGAAGACGATTCGTTGTACCGTTCTATACTCTTAATCCTTGTCTGAATTCAGTTTCCCCACTGGGCCCCTTAACGGTACACGTGCAGTGTTACGTGATTTGTATATGTGTGTATTGCTATGGAGACAGGGCCTTATGTTTTTAATCTGAATGAGATACCCTGTATAAATAGGTCCTAAAATATAAATACATAAATAAATGTATGTATGGAACGTGCGTGCGCAAATCTGCACAATACAAACAATCTTGACTCCTTCAATGCCTTTTTTTTTTGGGGGGGGGAGGCAAAATCAGTAGCCCTGTCAATATCATTTCATTTTCCGAGTAAGACCTGAAGGACTAAAGCCCCCTCCCCCCCCCCCCCCCGCCCCTCATTCAACTGCACACTATAAAATAGGCTGACTACGCCACTGTATATATAAGAACCTCGACTGTATATCATAAGGCCGAAGTTATATTATGCTGAGTTTATGATGCATATAATAATTATGTTCGAAGTTTTAAAGGCCAATCCCATATCGATGAAGTGTAGGCAACTTACAATTTGCTGATTTATTTGTTTTCAATGCCGCGAACACGATTTGAGGGGGAGGGGAGAGGGGGGTTGAGAGGGGGGGGGGGGGAGGGGGGGGGGGGAGGGAGAGGAGAGGGGTGGGGCGTTGCCAGAAAAAATGAAGGGAAACACGACGTCTTCGTTCCATTGTTCTAACTTTTCTTTACATGTTTTTTTCAGTGGGCAAGATTCTAAAACAAGTTCGAATATAATTATTCCGCTCTATTTATACCCTTCCCCTCCCCCCCCCACTCTTTATTTCTCTGTTCTAACTTCTCTCTCTCTCTCTCTTTCTCTGCTCTATACCCTTCCCGTCATTCTCTCTCTCCCTCTCTCTTTCTCTGCTCTAAACCCTTCCCGTCATTCTCTCTCACTCTCTCTGCTCTATACCCCTCCGTCACTCTCTCTCCGCTCTATACCCCTCCCGCCACTCTCTTTCTCTCTCTCTCTCTCTCCTATCTGCTCTATACCCCTCCCGTCACTCTTTCTCCGCTTTATACCCCTCCCGTCACTCTCTCTCCGCTCTTTACCCCTCCCGTCACTCTCTCTCCGCTCTTTACCCCTCCCGTCACTCTCTCTCCGCTCTATACCCCTCCCGTCACCCTCACTCTCTCCGCTCTATACCCCTCCCGTCACTCTCTCTCCGCTCTTTACCCCTCACGTCACTCTCTCTCCGCTCTATACCCCTCCCGTCACTCTCTCTCCACTCTATACCCCTCCCGTCACTCTCTCTCCGCTCTTTACCCCTCCCGTCACTCTCTCTCCGCTCTTTACCCCTCCCGTCACTCTCTCTCCGCTCTATACCCCTCCCGTCACTCTCTCTCTACTCTATACCCCTCCCGTCACTCTCTCTCCGCTCTATACCCCTTCCGTCACTCTCTCCCTGCTCTTTACCCCTCCCGTCACTCTCTCTCCCCCTCTCCGCTCTATACCCCTCCCGTCACTTTCTTTCCGCTCTATACCCCTCCCGTCACTTTCTTTCCGCTCTATACCCTTCCCGTCACTCTCTTCCGCTCTTTACCGCTCCCGTCACTCTCTCTCCCCCTCTCCGCTCTATACCCCTCCCGTCACTCTCTCTCCGCTCTATACCCCTCCCGTCACTCTCTCTCCGCTCTATACCCCTCCCGTCACTCTCTCTCCGCTTTTTACCCCTCCCGTCACTCTCAGTCTTTCCGCTCTATACCCCTCCCGTCACTCTCCCTCCGCTCTATACCCCTCCCGTCACTTTCTCTCCGCTCTATACCCCTCCCGTCACTCTCTCTCTCTCTCTACTCTATACCCCTCCCGTCACTCTCTCTCTCTCTACTCTATACCCCTCCCGTCACTCTCTCTCCGCTCTATACCCCCCCCCGTCACTCTCTCTCCGCTCTATACCCCTCCCATCACTCTCTCTCTACTCTATACCCCTCTCGTCACTCTCTCTCCACTCTTTACCCCTCCCGTCACTCTCTCTCCGCTCTATACCCCTCCCGTCACTCTCTCTCTACTCTATACCCCTCCCGTCACTCTCTCTCCGCTCTATACCCCTCCCGTCACTCTCTCTCCGCTCTATACCCCTCCCGTCACTCTCTCTCCGCTCTATACCCCTTCCGTCACTCTCTCTCCGCTCTATACCCCTCCCGTCACTCTATCTCCACCTCTCCGCTCTATACCCCTCCCGTCACTCTCTCTCCCCCTTTCCGTTCTATACCATTCCCGTCACTCTTTCTCCGCTCTATACCCCTTCCGTCACTCTCTCGCCGCTCTATACCCCTCCCGTCACTCTCTCTCTACTCTATACCCCTCCCGTCACTCTCTCTCCGCTCTATACCCCTCCCGTCACTCTCTCTCCGCTCTATACCCCTCCCGTCACTCTCTCTCCGCTCTATACCCCTTCCGTCACTCTCTCTCCGCTCTATACCCCTCCCGTCACTCTCTCTCCCCCTCTCCGCTCTATACCCCTCCCGTCACTCTCTCTCCCCCTCTCCGTTCTATACCCCTCCCGTCACTCTTTCTCCGCTCTATACCCCTTCCGTCACTCTCTCTCCGATTTTTACCCCTCCCGTCACTCTCTCTCCGCTCTATACCCCTCCCGTCACTCTCTCTCTACTCTATACTCCTCCCGTCACTCTTTCTCCGGTCTTTACCCCTCCCGTCACTCTCTCTCCGCTTTATACCCCTCCTGTCACTCTCTCTCTACTCTATACCTCTCCCGTCACTCTCTCTCCGCTCTATACCCCTCCCGTCACTCTCTCCCTCTCTGCTCTATACACTTCCCGTCACTCTCTTTCTTTCTTTCTCTCTCCCTCTCTCCCTCTCCGTGATACATAAATGCATTAGTTACACGTTGTCTACTGGTGATCGACTGCACAGTCTTTCATGTGGTTTAGTAAAAACAGTCACAAGGTGGCGCTATAACAACTCATCCCTTCGTAATGAAAGAGTCATCAATATTATTGTTCGGACATCTGTGACAACATTCATATTTTCTTTTTAATACCACAATTTCGGGAATCAAGGTCTAGATTGATCACTTGCACAGACCTGATAAATGAATGTTATACATCTTCTTGTACAGATATCATACATGTAATAACTGTCGTAGAGTTGTAATAAACTCAATGTTTTCTATTTGCATTGTAACTTTATGTCTTTGCTATTTTTTTTCTATTTCCCTTTTTTAGAACACATACACATTTGTATTTATAACAATTCTTCCTCAAACCACCACTATTAAAGAACCGTTTGTTTCCAGCCTCACCTTTTGTTCTTCCTTTGTTTGGTATTGTTGATACGCCGCATACAAATCAACTACTTATCATATTTAAATCATTAAATGAGTAAGATGTGTACTGTATTTGTGTGAATAACAAATGAAGCATTCTACTTCGTCTATAGGACATTCCCCATACATGATACAAGTGCCATCATAAACATATGATAGAAACAACTCGTTAACACTCCTAAAATGATCAACTATATATTTTTGTAAAACGCGTATCAATAAAGAATAAAATAATGAAAAGTAATAATGTTACTTGAGTTTCGTATGCAGCTGTACATATTAACATAATGGAATTATCACTTACAAAATAAATTTTACTATTTGACATAATTTTTCAATCTTCTAACACATATATGCATCTTTTGTATGAACTTCATGAATTCTTTCGTCACACAAACCTATTTATAATAGTAATAGTATAAGCTGAAGTTGTCGAAATAATGAATACTATAATGTGTGAATGAATACACATTTATACACGTATAAAGTAAATAATATAATACAAAAGTTGGTTCATAATAATGTACAATTTTTTACAACAAGTACATTAATTAGCTACATGCATTCCATGTGACTCAATGGGTATAATGTCTCAAATTTAAATGGTGATATGAAGTACTGACATCAATTGCATTATTTTGATATACATGCTCCAAGAATATCATGAATAATACCAAACGTAATATAAGACCATTAACAAATAGATCGTTGTATTATGATGTTATCCTAATATAACAAAACCGAGTAAAATGAGATAAAATCTGGAGGGCCTGTTGCCCGAACATATACAACATAATTTGTTCACGTTCTGTTTTTTCATTCATCTCTCTCCCAATCAAATGAGGGGGGGGGGGGGGTACTCAGCGTTGAGGGCGTGTAAAATAACATATGTTTTAAGATCCACAACCGATATAAGCATGTATTTTCTGCAGTATTTCGCCTTCAAAATCATCCCGTATACCAGTATCACGTTTGTACAAAGATTAGGAAAATAGCCTAGTCCCATTGCAGATTTTTAGTTATATTCAAAATTCAAATAGCTCTCCAAAAGTTTTGAAAAAGCATACACAAAAATATTAAAAAAGAATGAATGAAATGTTTACCTAAAACCTTATTAAACTTTGGAAACAACCCAAATTTGTATGTTTCCAAAATTTCTCACAACATTTCCCAAACAGCTGGGTTTTTAATGAATCTACATCGTCGATCATCATAACAAGTGCAAACATCCCCTGCTTACATAAGTGTTTATATATCTAAATGTAAAACAAAATGTTGCTTAGATAATTTGAAAGACTGTAATAAGGATTGAAATTATTCCAAGTACGATGTGGAAATGAGACATGAGTTACATTTAATAAAAAAATTACCAATGACAATGCATAAAGCTGGTTAGCAGGGCCTACATTATCTAAACATGAAGATGAAATAAATTCAACTTAATTTCTCCTGGAAGTTAACATGTTGACTACTGATTCAACGTATTCCCCATAACTGTTTAGCAGGTGCCTACAATATACAAACATGAAGATACAATAATTCATTTATCTTGAAAGTCAACATGTTGTATACTAAATGAACATGATCCTCATAGGTTTAATACAAATATAACCCGGCTCCAATAGGAAATGGGTTAATAAATACCAGGAAGTAGCTCGGGTATATATCCGGTATGAGACAATGCAGCATGTCAACCAGGTAATGTGTAGTCATTATTCGAACTCTTCCAATGTTAGAAAAATAATGAAGTCAGGTACAATGCAATGCACTATGTCAGCTGCAGCTGCACTGTGGCTCAATCAGTGCGGGTAATGTGGTAATCCTGCCACAAAGCGGAATCATCCTGAACGAGAAAACAGAATGGAATTACGATAAGAATAGTAACATTCAACGACAAAGAAGTGTATTGTTTACATATTCACTGGATTTTACATATAAATGATGAAATATTCCTTTTACCTCTAGGTTATGATAAGAAAAGAGCTTTGGTATATTTATATTCTTATCTCAAAGATGTCCCACTGGGACCCCGTATTATTCCATTGTTCGCATTGACGCATGTCAGTTTTGTTGAGGAATTCCTGTTTCTGGTTCCTATTTTTATCTAGGTAATGATGTGTATTATTGTAAATAATATGAGGAATTATCACCCAAAGGCATCATTGAATTCAATTTTCCTCTAGCTGGGGTCCGTTGACTAAAAATAAATCGGGGAAGAGTGTAGTGGGCAATCTTCATTCCAGATTAACATAATGTTTTTCATTTGCTATTCGTGAGTCATAATGCGAAAGTATAGTCTTTTTACAGAAAGCAGAAAATGACTTATGGGCAACGGTGGAACCCCGATTTTATAATCAACATACGACATAGTCATTGACGCATAAACGAAAGTAACATCATTCTGAAAAGCAAAAATCAATGCTCACATATAGCATTACATCAGCAAATTAGCGAATTTATACTTTCAAATCATTTTTTTTATTATGATAACTGGTAATGGACACACATCTATGTTTTATCTTGGGCTTACGCCATACGGAAACACAGAGCCTATATTACTTCAGTGGTTCGGCTTGGGTCTATGCACATTGTGGGACTCACACCACTCTTATTTGGTGGATGAAACGAAAATTAACAATGCCATTGACTAGGGGAGGATGGAGAAGGTTCTTCTTATTCTTCTTTTTCTTCTTTTTCATCTTCCTCCTTCTTTACACTCTCATTTTCGTAATCTTTTTTCTTTCTTCTCTCTCTGTTATCCCCCTAATGCGATGATGGCACGTGCGTGCTCGAGGTAGCACAATATTTACGTCACTGCTTAACCTAACGAATAATTAAAACAAATGTTCAGAGACTTAAGAAGAGGCATACGAAAAAACATTACAAAATAGGAGAGACGAGGGCATTCTTATTTCATTTTATGAATATGAAAAAGTAAAGCGGAAATTGAAAACTGGTATTAAGGAAAGCAAGGGCGGCGGGACACCTTCACTAAAGAGGGGGAGGGGCGGGGTGGCACCATAACACATGAAACTCTCCGGGGAAAAATGGCACCTACAAAGGTTAACATTAACGCAAAAAAATACAATTTTTGACATTGCCATATACCACAACATAGCCATTAGCGTATAGTGTGGATTGTTTATCCTGCACTAGGTTGATCGTTTAAACCAGTAAAATAAAAACAACCTCACAAAAACTCATCTTCAATAAAAACCACAACTCTCATCTGTACATAGTGCCCTGTATTAAGCACATCTGTCGGGCCTACTTTAAAAACCTTGGTTTCCTTATCTTTCTATGCTCATTACCCAGCCCCTACACATGTTTTACCAAAATATTTTGCCACATGTCATTTATTTCTAATCTTGAACATTCAGTGTAAGATATTTTGTTGGATTCTGTGAGAATTTGATTCTATCATTACCAGAGTCTTTTTTTAAGTTATCCGAAATACTGCTTCTTAGGTTCCCTCAGTCCTTTTAAATGAGGGGCATATGATAGGGAGGCTATGAGATATGTATTGTCTTTCATGCCACCTGCCCTTTCCCCCGGCTCCAATGCCTTTCATTGCTGTGGTAGAAATAAGGTACCTGTTACGATACTCAAAGCTGCTCACATTCTCTTTACATAACCGCAAGAGGGAAAGCTTCGTAAGCGACAGTGGTTAAGAGGTAAACTTATGAATGGGCAATTATAACAAAGAACATGGGGCTCTTACCAAAAGTAACAAGGAGACATTATCATATGAGAACAAAATCAGAAGCGATATAGGCATTTACAAAATGAGAAGGGGAACGTAATACAATGGAAAGAAGGGGACACTAGGTCTTAATATCAAAAAGGGAACTTATTAGATAGGAATAGGGGGAGAATGAAAGTAAAAGAGGTTGAAAGGGACACCTCTCATACCCAAGGTTCATTCAAAGGTGGAGGGAGGGGGCACTTATTTGAAGGGGAAAGGTAATAATAATAGTATAGTATTAATGACTGCTTTGAGAGAAATAGTTGTTTTTATACGCTCAAGGGAAGGTTAGAATTGTGCTATTACCCGAGGCGTGCCGAGGGGAATAGCCCAATTGTAACCTTCCCGAGAGCGTATAAAAACAACTATTTCTCGAATATTAAAGCAGTCATTAATACTTTTATATGCCGAAAACAAAAGAGTCAACTAATGACACCACCTTGGCCTTTCTCTAGTTTATCTGCACGGTTGTTTTTTATGAGTGTATCTTTGAGAGTAGACTAGATCTAGATTCTAGTCTAAGCAAGATATTTTTACATTTTGGGGGTGGGCCGGCCCTGTGGGGAATATGGAGAAGAACCTGCGCTTTCATATGACATCTCACTTATTGAGTATCACCTTCAGGATCACAACAGATTATAAAGGTTTGAATCTCGAATTGAAAAAAAAACTTGACCTTAACACACAACATGCATCGGGTGCGCGATCAGTCACCCTGACAACTGGATCTATTTCACCTGATACCAATAATCGAGCCAGCAAGGTATCGAAGCAGATTACCCAAAGTGGGTCAGTAAAATCAGAGCAGATTACTAATCTGATAATCCAGGTGACATAGTTGCAATAGTAATGTTCTGGAACTATATTGTCACCTAGAATATAGTGATGACCCAGTAAGATACTGAGAAAACTAGTCACCCAGCGCGCGCGCGCTACTTAGCTTCTGTAGATCGCCGTCTTAATTTAGATTATATTCTGTAACAGTAAGTTGCTGTGGAATGCTTGTGCGCAATACGCGTGCGTATTATCAGGCAGCCTATGCGAAATACATCCTGCATGCGATCGACCGGCTGTAGCGGCGGATCCAAGAGTTTTTTTTTTAAAGGAGGGGCATGAAGTGTTAGATCGGCGTGGGGTCCGGGGCCAAAGGGCCCCGGAAAAAATTTGAACTATAAGATGCTTTATGGTACATTCTGAGGCATTTCTGAATGAGTAAACTGAACATTTATTTGAAAATTCGTGGCTTTTCCCTGTGTTTTCGGAAGGAAAAGGGGGCATGCACCCCAACGCACCCCATGCATGGTCGGCCCTGGCAGGGCTAGCTAGCTCTCTGCAGTACGCCCAGGACTGGCGTCGACCGCCGGCGTCGCCGCTAGACCCGCCAGAGCTCGCATACCGTACCTGCAGCTAGCATCAGCTATACAGTTTCAGCTGGTCGGCGCAGCTAGCCTTGCCCGGCCCTGCTGGTGGTTCCTTGTCTTCACTCCAAAACTATCTACAATGTATACCGTAAGTTTTAAATATGTCTATACATATTCATCTTAGTGAGAGGAATAATCGATAAGGACTAATATTGTTTGAAAACCATTTGCCTTTGTATTTCATGAATAGACTCTAGATCTAGTCCCAAATATAAACTTTTCTGTGTGTGATTCTATCGTTATTTGTGTGTGCATGTGTGTTGGCAATTTTTCTACGAAAAAGTGTTGTACAATCAAAATTCATCCAACTTGAGCATACCAAATTCCACTTCACACTCCTATAATTTCAATGCATAAGGTTTAGCCATTACGACGTCATAAAACTCATTGGATTTCCTAAGTTAAGCTAACAAATTACTTTTCCACACATGCATGTAGATTTCTAGGTCTACAAAACAAATACCGGTAGCCTAGATCTAGATCTTGGCCTACTAAATTATAAATAGGAGAAAATGTAAATTATTGTTCAATTGAATATTGAATATGAGTCATTATGATGCTTCAAAATCATACTGCAGTTTAAATAACCTTAAAAAATCAGTTCTCTTATTTAATTTCATCTGATTCACACTCACAGCTCAAAATTCGCGTTGAAAAACTGAAGAAACTGCCCCTTGAAAGCTTGATTTTATTCCATTGAACTTTGTTTCACTAGCGTTTGCGAATCGATAGACTTTATGATAGACTCTGTCTAGATCAACAGAAAATTCAACGAAATTTTGGGCAAACCTTGATGATACTGCGGCTATTTGTGCTGCTCACTCTCCTCATTTGGCATGTTTGGCGCTATATAGCCAATGTACTATGTAGGTATTTCATTTAAAATCATTATTTTAAAGTCAAGATGACTATATTGTCTACAAATTCTTGGCATGCTTGTGAAATATTCCACCACTCATTCAAGGACTCTGCACAGTATAACCTAACGGTTCATTGTGCGCAATGCTTGCACATGTCTGTAGATTATATAGGCCTACACGATAAAAAACAACAACAATGGTTTATTCACAAAATCAGTAGGGGAGCTAGTACGAGAATGAGCATCGTCCTCATAAACGACAATACCCTCGTAAACGCAGACCATTTGCATCCAGAAAAATAAGGATCATCCGCATTTTCGCGAAGGATCCGGATTCCCGATCCGCGCGTTGGTGTTGCGAAAAAAAAGGAATTCCGCGATGATGCCCCATAATGCATTTTACACTTACGCAGAGACTTTCACGTTATGAACAATAAATCCTAGGGAAGACGGACAACCCATAGAAAGTAGACGGTGAACTGGGAGTATTTTATTACGCGGAATCCATTTTTCGCATTAATTGCCAGCACGCGGATCACGAACGCTGTACCCGCAGAGCACCGAAGAAGAAAAAACGTCTGTGAAAATTGCAGACTATCCTTATTTTTTTAGGTCGAGACTTGTCCGCGTTTACCAGGATATTCTCGTTTATGCGGACAATCTTCATTCTCAGACCAGTGCCCCTACTGAAAATGGCAATATTCCTCACATCAATTCCACTTTTAGAGAAATAACTTGGCACAAAGTACCCTGCGGGAAGTCAAGCTAGGGCCATGCAAGGACAAGTAAAAGAGCCACATCCATTGTAATTTGCAATTATTTTTTTTCTTTTTCATAAAGATAGAGAATAATAGGAATAAAACATTGTTAGAAATACACATCACATATGATTTAAAGAAAAAAAAAAAATATTATCTATTTTTCTATTTGTCTATTGTCTACAAATTCTTGGCATGCTTGTGAAATATTCCACCACTCATTCAAGGACTCTGCACAGTATAGCCTAACGGTTCATTGTGCACAATGCTTGCACATGTCTGGAGATTATAATAATAATAATAATAATAATACATAACATTTATTAGGCGCTTAATACTGATGTTTCTAAGCGCACAGTGTTCTGATTAAGAGAAGACTATAACCCGTAGAATTAAATTAGAAGAAAAAGCAAAAATTCAAAAGTAACATAGATAAGGTAAGAAAAACAGTGGCAATCAACTAAATAAAGACAAATATAGGCCTACACGATAAAAAACAACAATGGTTTATTCACAAAATCAGTAGGGGTGCTAGTACGAGAATGCATGAGCATCGTCCGCATAAATGACAATACCCTCGTAAACGCAGACCATTTGCATCCAGAAAAATAAGGATCATCCGCATTTTCGCAAAGGATCCGGATTCCCGATCCGCGCGTTGGTGATGCGAAAAACGAATTCCGCGATGATGCCCCATAATGCATTTTACACTTACGCAGAGACTTTCACGTTATGAACAAATCCTAGAGAAGATGGACAACCCATAGAAAGTAGACGGTGAACTGGGAGTATTTTATTACGCGGAATACGTTTTTCGCATTAATTGCCAGCACGCGGATCACAAACGCTGTACCCGCAGAGCACCGAAGAAGAAAAAACGTCTGTGAAAATTGCAGACTATCCTTATTTTTTTAGGTCGAGACTTGTCCACGTTTACCAGGATATTCTCGTTTATGCGGACAATCTTCATTCTCAGACCAGTGCCCCTACTGAAAATGGCAATATTCCTCACATCAATTCCACTTTTAGAGAAATATCTTGGCACAAAGTATCCTGCGGGAAGTCAAGCTAGGGCCATGCAAGGACAAGTAAAAGAGCCACATCCATTGTAATTTGCAATTATTTTTTTTCTTTTTCATAAAGATAGAGAAAAATAGGAATAACACATTGTTAGAAAAACACATCACATTATGATTTGAAGAAAAAAAAAAAATATTATCTATTTTTCTATTTGTCTATTGTCTACAAATTCTTGGCATGCTTGTGAAATATTCCACCACTCATTCAAGGACTCTGCACAGTATAGCCTAAAGGTTCATTGTGCGCAATGCTTTCACATGTCTGTAGATTATATAGGCCTACACGATAAAAAACAACAATGGTTTATTCACAAAATCAGTAGGGGTGCTAGTACGAGAATGCATGAGCATCGTCCGCATAAATGACAATACCCTCGTAAACGCAGACCATTTGCATCCAGAAAAATAAGGATCATCCGCATTTTCGCAAAGGATCCGGATTCCCGATCCGCGCGTTGGTGATGCGAAAAACGAATTCCGCGATGATGCCCCATAATGCATTTTACACTTACGCAGAGACTTTCACGTTATGAACAAATCCTAGAGAAGATGGACAACCCATAGAAAGTAGACGGTGAACTGGGAGTATTTTATTACGCGGAATACGTTTTTCGCATTAATTGCCAGCACGCGGATCACAAACGCTGTACCCGCAGAGCACCGAAGAAGAAAAAACGTCTGTGAAAATTGCAGACTATCCTTATTTTTTTAGGTCGAGACTTGTCCGCGTTTACCAGGATATTCTCGTTTATGCGGACAATCTTCATTCTCAGACCAGTGCCCCTACTGAAAATGGCAATATTCCTCACATCAATTCCACTTTTAGAGAAATATCTTGGCACAAAGTACCCTGCGGGAAGTCAAGCTAGGGCCATGCAAGGACAAGTAAAAGAGCCACATCCATTGTAATTTGCAATTATTTTTTTTCTTTTTCATAAAGATAGAGAAAAATAGGAATAACACATTGTTAGAAAAACACATCACATATGATTTGAAGAAAAAAAAAAATATTATCTATTTTTCTATTTGTCTATTGTCTACAAATTCTTGGCATGCTTGTGAAATATTCCACCACTCATTCAAGGACTCTGCACAGTATAGCCTAAAGGTTCATTGTGCGCAATGCTTGCACATGTCTGTAGATTATATAGGCCTACACGATAAAAAACAACAACAATGGTTTATTCACAAAATCAGTAGGGGTGCTAGTACGAGAATGCATGAGCATCGTCCGCATAAATGACAATACCCTCGTAAACGCAGACCATTTGCATCCAGAAAAATAAGGATCATCCGCATTTACGCGAAGTATCCGGA
Organism: Strongylocentrotus droebachiensis; assembly: GCA_035222895.1. Lineage (NCBI taxonomy): Eukaryota > Metazoa > Echinodermata > Echinoidea > Camarodonta > Strongylocentrotidae > Strongylocentrotus > Strongylocentrotus droebachiensis. The sequence goes on from JAVYIG010004911.1 coordinate 104,562, forward strand.
TTCCCGATCCGCGCGTTGGTGATGCGAAAAACGAATTCCGCGATGATGCCCCATAATGCATTTTACACTTACGCAGAGACTTTCACGTTATGAACAATAAATCCTAGAGAAGACGGACAACCCATAGAAAGTAGACGGTGAACTGGGAGTATTTTATTACGCGGAATACGTTTTTCGCATTAATTGCCAGCACGCGGATCACGAACGCTGTACCCGCAGAGCACCGAAGAAGAAAAAACGTCTGTGAAAATTGCAGACTATCCTTATTTTTTTAGGTCGAGACTTGTCCGCGTTTACCAGGATATTCTCGTTTATGCGGACAATCTTCATTCTCAGACCAGTGCCCCTACTGAAAATGGCCATATTTCTCACATCAATTCCACTCTTAGAGAAATAACTTGGCACAAAGTACCCTGCGGGAAGTCAAGCTAGGGCCATGCAAGGACAAGTAAAAGAGCCACATCCATTGTAATTTGCAATTATTTTTTTTCTTTTTCATAAAGATAGAGAAAAACAGGAATAACACATTGTTAGAAATACACATCACATATGATTTGAAGAAAAAAAAATATATTATCTATTTTTCTATTTGTCTATTGTCTACAAATTCTTGGCATGCTTGTGAAATATTCCACCACTCATTCAAGGACTCTGCACAGTATAGCCTAATTGTTCATTGTGCGCAATGCTTGCACATGTCTGTAGATTATATAGGCCTACACAATAAAAAACAACAACACTGGTTTATTCACAAAATCAGTAGGGGTGCTAGTACGAGAATGAGCATCGTCCGCATAAACGACAATACCCTCGTAAACGCAGACCATTTGCATCCAGAAAAATAAGGATCATCCGCATTTTCGCGAAGGATCGGATTCCCGATCCGTGCGTTGGTGATGCGAAAAACGAATTCCGCGATGATGCCCCATAATGTATTTTACACTTACGCAGAGACTTTCACGTTATGAACAATAAATCCTAGTGAAGACGGACAACCCATAGAAAGTAGACGGTGAACTGGGGGTATTTTATTACGCGGAATCCGTTTTTCGCATTAATTGCCAGCACACGGATCACGAACCCTGTACCCGCAGAGCACCGAAGAAGAAAAAAACGTCTGTGAAAATTGCAGACTATCCTTATTTTCTTAGGTCGAGACTTGTCCGTGTTTACCAGGATATTCTCGTTTATGCGGACAATCTTCATTCTCAGACCAGTGCCCCTACTGAAAATGGCAATATTCCTCACATCAATTCCACTCTTATTGGCACAAAGTACCCTGCGGGAAGTCAAGCTAGGGCCATGCAAGGACAAGTAAAAGAGCCACATCCATTGTAATTTGCAATTATTTTTTTTTTCTTCATAAAGATAGAGAATAATAGGAATAACACATTGTTAGAAATACACATCATATATGATTTGAAAAAAGAAAAACAAATTATCTATTTTTCTATTTGGGACCATTAAATGGCAAAATGGAATGATAATGCATTTTGGAGCAGGCAGCATGTTCTTGGCCATTAACACATAATAACCAGGATTTTTCACTGAATATTTTTTAGATGGAATATATTAGTTGTTCTTTATGTTATAATTTCATTATATTTTAATCAATCAGATTTCATATGTTTTCATTGAAATGAGTTATCAATGTAATTTTTTTTTGGTAAAATTGTTTCTTAGGATCATACACTGACCCAACTTTATTTTTGAAGAAAAAAAATATTGTTTTGGTAATTACTGTTGTTATCTAACAATACGAACAAGCAAAGGGCATATACAGTAGTACACAATAACTGCACTGTCTTGAACAATTCAGGCAAAGCTATTTATAGTGGGGGGGGGGGGGAGGGGTAATGATCCTATGCACCTAATTCTGCATTGGTGTAGTACGTAGTTCCCGTCATTTGCGATTTCCCCAGTGGTGTTATAAATTTGCTTGCATCTTCACATTGGAGTGAATGTTGTTATAGGGTTCTATAAACTATTACCCCCCCCCCCAGACAATCACCCCTGACAATTACCGCAAAAGGACATTTTACCCCTCCCCTCTCTGAAAACTTAGCCCCCCTCCCCCCCCCCCCCTAAGCCTCAATTGAAGCTGTTATTCAACCCTTACACTGATACAAGCCTCTCACTGACAGCAGTGATCAAGGTTGACCTCTCAGTCATGAATATAAGCCATAAGGAGGGGGGTGGGGGTTATACTTTGCACCATACAACTAGGGCGATTCTATACACCCATTTCTGCATCCAGTGGTTCCTATCATTTGTGATTTGTGATCCAAACATTATTTAAGTCAATTTTATAAATTCGCTTGCATCTTCAAATTGGAGTGATCGATCGAATGCCGTTTTAGCAATATTTTAATTTTATTTTCATATTGCATCTTTTTAATACAAACAGAAAACCAAACATGCTTGAAGATGTAGAAGATCCTCGCTATCCATCCACCTTCACAGCTGATTTTGCCTCACAATTACATCTGTCACAAGTCCTAAAACCATGCCTGATTTTGGTGTAGCTGACAGCACTGCATGGGGACACTTCGCCTCAATTGAAGCTGTTATTCAACCCTTATAGACACAAGCGATTTGCCTGCTAATTACCTGCTATGAAAGAAATTACATATTGTGGTAAGTTCATTGAAGCAGCGAAATGGGAAAGTGGGGCTGTCACTGACAGCGTTGATCAAGGTACCTCTCAGTCGTATAAGCCGTAAGGGGGGGGGGGTCATAGTTTGACGCCATACAAGTATAGCATGATCCCTTACACATAATTCCTAATTCTGCATCCAGGGGTACCTATCATTTGTGATTTTTCCAGAGATTAAGTCAATTTTATGAATTGCATTGCATCTTCACATTGAATTGAATGCTAGCTGTCATACAATTAGTGTAACTTCATGTTCATATCACATCTATTATGAACAGAAACCAAACATGCTTGAAGATGTAGGAGATCCTCGCTATCCATCCACCTTCGCAGCTTCTTTTGCCTCACAATCACCTCTGTCACAAGTCTAACACCGTGCCTGATTCTGGTGCAGCTGACAGCACTGGGGACACTTCGCCTCAATTTAAGCTGTTATTCAACCCTTAGCAACAACCATTTGCCTGCTAGTTACCTGCTATGAAAGAAATTACATATTGTGGTAAGTACATTGCAGCAGCAATGGATGTGGGGCTGTCTCACTAACAGCAGTAGGGACTTTTAGATTGAGTGGACGAGAACACGACGAACGCCGACTGAACATGCGTGTCAATGTACTTAACTGCCCATGTTGACTACAATTAGAAATCTTTTAGATTGCACTCGACGATATTCATGCATGCAGGAAGTAACACTATGAACATCACGGACAAAGAAAGAGGACAAAATATACAGTTCCTCATTCTACCCTCAACAAAAGAACATCCCTTCACTGCTATTTTGTAAAAAATGTGTAGAACAGGTGAATATGCATGTGACACCTGTTCTACACATTTTTACATAATAGCAGGGAAGGGATGTTCCTTTGTCTACCTAAGGAACTGTATTTTATGCGCATACGGCATACTAGTACCTTGAGCTCGTAAAGGCGCTATATAAATACCAATATGTATGTATGTACTAGATTTAGGAAAATCAAGGTTGACGCATTCTCGATCGCCGACTGAGACGACGTAACGCATGCGCAGTGCCTTAAAATGACGTCACACGTTGCAGTCAAAGCTGTAGACGTGCAAATCTAAAAGTCTCTAGTGATCACGGTTGACGTACTCTCAGTCGTATAATCATCATCATGGGCGGGGGTCATACGTTGACGCTATACAAGTAGGATGATCCTATACACCCACTTATACATCCAGTGTTAATTCCCATCATTTGTGATTTTCCCAGAGATTAAGTCAATTTTATAAATTTGATTGCATCTGGACATTGATTCGAATGCTAGCTGTCATAAAATTAGTGTAGTTTCATGTTGATATTGCATCTATTATGAACAGAAACCAAACATGCTTGAAGATGTAGGAGATCCTGCTATCCATCCACCTTCGCAGCTTCTTTTGCCTCACAATCACCTCTGTCACAAGTCCTATAAAACACCGTGCCTGATTCTGGTGCAGCTGCCAGCACTGGGGTCACTTCGCCTCAATTGAAGCTGTTATTCAACCCTTAGACACAACCACTTGCCTGCTATGAAAGAAATTACATATTGTGGTAAGTACATTGAAGCAGCAATGTATGTGGGGCTGTCTCACTAACAGCAGTGATCATGGTTGACGTACTCTCAGTCGTATAATCATCATGGGCGGGGGTCATACGTTGACGCTATACAAGTAGGATGATCCTATACACCCACTTCTAAATCCAGTGTTCCCATCATTTGTGATTTTCCCAGAGATTAAAGGGATCGTGTAACAATGTTAAATCTGAGATACACGGCCCTACGTGTTATCAGTGTCTGTGATATGGTGAAATATTGAAGCCAAAAAAAATTGCGCTTCAAAATGTTCAAGAAGTGCCTCAAAAAAGTAAAAATCTTTGAGTGACCGGTTTTTCCATACTAATTTTCCCCAATAGACTGTAGTGTTATGAAAACCGTCAGGCGAACACTTTTCAAAATTTGTAATTCCAATCATAAATATCTTGATAATCAGGCAGGCGATCGGCTTGTAAAAGTCATGGGGTTCCTGACTGAACTAAAGGTTTATAATTATCATTGCATCATGAGCTAAATCCAGAATTTTGTTTCAGAATCTGAGACAAAGTTACCGGATCCCTTTAAGTCAATTTTATAAATTTCCTTGCATCTTCAAATTTGAGTGTATTTTGTTTTAGCATGGGGCATGGGAGGGGGAGGGGGGGGGGGGGGTCATACTTTGATGCCATACAAGTAGCATGATCCTATACACCCAATTCTACATCTAGTGTTCCCATCATTTGTGATTTTCTCAGGGATTAAGTCAATTTTATAAATTTGATTCCATCTGCACATTGATTGGAATGCTAGCTGTCATAAAATTAGTGTAATTTCATGTTAATATTGCATCTATTATGAACAGAAACCAAACATGCTTGAAGATGTAGGAGATCCTCGCTATCCATCCACCTTTGCAGCTTCTTTTGCCTCACAATTACCTCTGTCACATACAAGTCCTATCACCATGCCTGCTTTTGGTGCAGGGAGCCTAAAGGGCATTTCCAATTTCCTTTGGTTGTTGCCACTTTTTTTTTTAATGAATGCGTTTTAAGCCTTGTATTTGCGATATCTCAGTAATTATTTGAGGTATGAACTTCAAACCTGCTTATAGTATGTATCACTTTAGGAAAACAATCTGATTATATTTTGGGGTAAGTAGGTCAAAGGTCACATAAGGATTTCTCTTTATGTCAATAGAAAAAACTCTCACATCGTTTAATAACAGATAACGTTATACAATTTACACAATGGAGGGATTTTATTTTTTATTTTTTAATCTCTGAAACCCAAAACTGTACAAAATCCAGGAATGAAAATTTAATCTAATGATACTTTGATCTCAAGATATATGTTTTGGCGGACCCGCCTCCCACTAGCATAGAGTGTTGAAAGAGTCACACACTTTTTACAGCGAACGTTATTGTTGAGGCATAACATAAACTGTTTTGCGAGAACGTGCATTTTTCTTCATGTTGGACTGTTTTCAAGATATGTAATTTTCGATCTTTACCAATTAGTATTGCGTCTGTTGGATCATTTAGAAGAAACACCTACTTATGATATTCATATTAATGTTAAAATGTGCCACATTACTCTGTACAAAGTAAAAAGGGTATTTATTCAAGATTAAAATGATAGTGTTTAAGCCTATATTATACACTATTTATATAAAAAAAATCAGTAATGTAAAGATAAGTTGAGGCCAGCAGTCTGCAATACTTTGAAACAAAGGAACCGAAATGCAGCCTCAAGCATGTTAGGAAATGTTTGTCAAAGTGTTGAAATGAAAAATTATCTTACAGTAGTCTGATTGGTGTCCCTTTTTTTATCTCCTTTGCAGCTTTGCTCAAGCTCAGCATCCGTTATTACATTATTCCTTCAGTTTTTATCAAAATTTAATGATTTTTTTTCTTTCTCTTTTGTTTCTTTTATTTGATAGAGCTACTAGCAAAGGAACAACTTCAACACTGCATCAAATGGCTCGACCAAAGTTATCAGTGGAGCAATATTCACCTGGTTTCCCCAAAACAAAACAGCACATCCCAAAGAATGGTGAACTCCAGTTGAAGACATGCCATTCTGAAATAACCCTAGTCATTTCAGACATCTTGCGGGAGAATTAAAAGGGTCAAGAACAGTCAGTGATTTAGATACATTTTACCATCAGGAGCATTCACTGCATTGCACAGTATGTAACTGAATAGTTGGAGAGAAACTGGACTCTGTGTATTATACTAGACATGACAAGTACAGAAGTACTAGTAATGGACAAGGAATTTTACTCACGTGAGCAGTTCAAAACTGAATCCGAGTAAGTGTTCCTCAAGTGTATCCAACCAGCCCTTCAAATGCTGCACCTAGACCACAAGGCCATCCAAAACTGCACCACTCTGACAATTCTGGAAGTTATATTACAGTCAGATCCCAAATGGAATTTCCAAGTGTTTGATATGATATCAAGCGCCAGCAAGCGACTATACATTTACGACATCTCAGAGTATCATGTGAAGATCTAGCAGACATCTTCTCTCGACATATATCCGATCTTCGCTAGAATACGCTTCTCCAGTTTGGTCCACATCAATTTCCCGAACATGCAGTTATCTTGCAGTTATCTTGCAGTCTGAAGAAAGTGCAGAAACGTGTCTGCTGTATTATCCTTGGATAAGAACAGTTGTATGAAACCACTCGTTTCTCTCCAGAGTCTAACTTCTTGCCGTCTTGCCCTTCTTGAATCCTTTTCTTTCAAACTGTTTAATTCATCACGAGATCGAATTATGTTCTACCGCCAACTCGTCGCCAAACCTCTTGCCATGAACTCTGAAACTCTCTACACATAACTATACCCTATTGTAGAACTGAGAGACACCGCACTTCAATTATTCCCCCTATCGTACGACTCCTTACCAACCAACTGGAATTTTAATTATCTTTGTCATGTTTGTATTTATTTATTTTTGCTTACCATATTAATGTTTTTCATTCTTCTCTTTTCCATTCTTCATTCTTTTATCCTCCCCTCTCATGTACCTTTTCTCCTTCCCTCTAAATCAGCAATTAAAGAAATTACATGCATTATGATTATTATTACAATTTTGATTAATTACAAAAGAGTCATCTCAGAATGAAGTATCTTTTTAATCAATCTTTTTATTCATTATGTTTAACTTGTCTTTATGTTTTTCACACCAATTAACCAATGTATCGATTATTACAGAATTTTAAAATCACAATCATAGGCATGTTTTTCTGAGGAGAGGGTGGTGTTGACTTTTTGTGACTGCTTTTATTTGTGTTTGCGATGGGATTTTATTTCTTTCATTACCCATTGTCGGTTTAATTAAAAACTGTATGAGTTTTAGAGCTCAATAAGTAATAAGTCTTATTTAGGTATCAACAAAAGCTTATACTCTGAACATAATTGTTATACAATTTCTTGTTGGAGCATTTTTTGGGTACTACAGTTCTTGCTAGATTTTAACGCAATGAAAAGTCATGCGTAAACAATTTTCAATATTATTATTCTACTCAAAGAAAAGAACGGGGTGATTTTTTCCCTTTTTTATACCTTTTTTCCTGTGTTGGTACTAAATTTGTCATTATAGGAAATATACATTTTTGAAGTCATTGCCAATTTTCATAAGTTCGGCTCATGGTCAATTTTAGTTGAATTGCCCACATTCAAATGTATATAATTCTTTAAAATCATATTGATTTTATTTTGGCATGTATTCTTTGGTAGCAAAAATACACCCATCATATTAGGTAATTAAGCTAAGGTCATTGCTGGTAAATTTTCTAATTCTCTGGTGTGAAAGTTTTATATAATCTCTCTATCTTTTATGGGGGAAAAGGTTAAACATGTACGTACAGTCTTCTCAGAAAATACATAGTGCATGTACAGTGTAAGTTTAACTTAAATAATTGATATTCCTTATAGGCAGTTTAAGACTTTTCAACTGATATCTTGTCATGATCTTGGTTTTTGATAATTAATCGGAAGTGTTAATAGTTTAGCATGGGTTGAGTTACTGAGAGGGCACTGATGTCATGGGGGGGGGGGGGGGGGGCTGCTGCTCTTATTAATTTAATTAATTGTTTAGACAGATAACTGGAATCTCAAGTTGGAGCATATGTGGGAGGGGTCACGTTGCATTCCTTTTCTTTTCTTTTCACTCCTTGATGGGGTGTCACATATCATTTCAGATACCCCTCCCCCCTATAGGTATTCCTCTCAAGCAATTCAATCAACAGAGGAATGTGTTATTGGGTTAGTTCAGCAATTACATAATGATGCCTTTTGTCTCAAATTTTCAGACTTGTTGGATTGGATAGGAAAGGATCTTAAAGTAGTATAGTTAGTTTGGCTCTATGTTCTCCAGTTTCGCTCTGATGAGTGCGAGGTTATGGCTTTTGTATGTCTTTTTTGAGAGGTATGTGCATTAGTCTTTTCTCTCTTTTATAGTATCAACTTGTATTGACATCTTTATATTATTGCAATCATGTGATGTGTAATAACGAGTACATTTGTAGGTCCTATTATAATTTGTTTTTTTCTTTGGTGATGGATCCTTTCTCTCAATGCAATTTGTACTTTATTTGCCTGTATAAACATCTATGTGTTTTTAAATTTGTTGTTGTTCAGCTACCCTAAATACCCGACGTTATATCATTACCAAGAATGTGTTTCTTCTAACAATATTGACAGAAGAATTATATCTTTAATAAACGATTTTATCAGTATTGTACTACATGTACTTCAAACTGGATGAGATTTATTATTTTGCAATTTCGTGTCTTTAAATTGTTTGTTTGTGCCATTAAGTCAGTGTAAGACAGACGCGGATCCACGTGGTGATTTTTCTGGCCCGGCTCCCCACCCCCCCCCCCACCCCCTATGTTTAAACAAATAGGATAATAACGTAAGTTTAACCTTTTTTTAAACAAAAACAAAAGCGGCGCCCAAAAAAATTAAAAACATTTTCGCCCACACCAAAAAAAAATATCAAACCCCCCCACCACCCCCCCCCCCCCCTTGCGTATTCACCGACTGGATGAATCGCTGCTAAATATTTTCTCACGAATTGGGCCCCCAAAAAAATATTTAAAAAATAAAAATATGTGCTCTTATCACCCCCCCCCCCCCCCCCCCCCCCCCCCGCTTATTCACAGCCGGCTGAGTCGGCGCTAAATTTTTCCTCTAAAACTGTACCAAAAAAAAAATGTGCTTCTACACCCAGCCCCCCCCCCCCTTTTTTTTTTGTTCACCGGCCGGCTTAGTCGGCGCTAAATTGTTTTCTCAAGATTTGCCCCCCCCCCCCCCCTCTTTTCGCCGGCTGGATCCGTCCCTGAGTGTAGATGACACATACTTTACGTCTAATGGCTGCCAGCTATATGCCTTGGTGTGATTAAGAGAGACTTGATGTGAAATGGGTTGTTGAGATTTGGAGAGGGAAGTCCTGGTCCATCATATTACGAGAAACCGGTTGGACTAAGGGCTGTGAGATTCTGAGAAAAGTAAAACATCTGCTCAGAGCTAGATCATATACTGGATCTCCACAGAAACATGATAGCTGTTCAAAACACATCGGTGTTCTCTACTCTATGTCGCAAATTGGGAACTAGAAGGGCATTGATATAACCCTGTGATTTCACTGCATGTCATGAAAACCCTCTTATGTAACAGCAAAATCAAAAAACGATATTCCAGGGCCAAAATTGTCAAGCTTTTCATTACAATGCTGCCCCTCATCACTCATACAATGTACATTTTATAAACTGATGCACAATATTTTGTCAAATACTATTTTTCACATTTTCCTACAATGCCCCGTTAAAATTAAAATGACATCTATGATTTAAGACATTCAATAGTCTTATTAAGGCAATTCTACTGAATGTATGGGCATGGCTAAATTTTATTTTTAATAATCTATAATCATTTTTTGTAATTCTCCTTGATAAATTTCCCAAATTGTTACACGGTTTTAATATAGTTTGTATATAATCTGTCTTATATTTAAAAGAGGGGCAGTGGCTACAAGAAGCCTCCATTGACAAAACATGGCAAACATATTAAGAACAATGCGCTATGTAAGCACATTTGCCGTTTAGGGACAAACATTTGAATCCAATCAGTTGTAAGACCAATTTGAAAGAAGGTTGAATGCACACGAAATGAATCTTGCTGAAAGAAACCTCTATATTGACCAGAAAAAAAGCTGACATAAAAGTAAAGAGCAATATTATTAGGTACGTCGATACGAGGATAAAAGCGAGGGCGCTCTTCAAAATAGATTAGGTTAATTAATTTTTAAAATATGTTTTTAATGTACCCGTGTTTCAAAAATTGATTCTAAAAATATGTAATGGCATGAACTATCACTCTACAAAGTTTGAATCATCAATTTAAAGCGCAAGACAAAAAGTTGATTAAACTACCTGAACAGGACAATAACACCATCTCGAACTGTAAATCTTCGTACATACGCATTTTGCCTTTCAGGATGGATCCCATTCGCGACAGATTGTGTGGAAAATCGATTTACACGTCGTGTATTCTACATGCAGGAAATGGTGTATCACGCCGTTTAATTCTGTTTTATTAAAGGTAGAATTTGCGTAGAAATTAGACGAATTCAGATTTTTTCCCCCTGCCATTTATTTATGCAGTTCATATGCAAAGTTGAACCTAATACGTTTTTATGTCTTTCCATAATACTTAGTGTAAAACTAACAAAATTATACACATTATGTGGTGAATATTCTAACACAAGAAATCTATAGAAGATTACAGCTGCAATATGTGACAAATAGATGTAAGAGCTGTTGTGTGTGTAGGGTTTGTCACTGCTTAGTGTGTATAATATGAAACTATTCAAGTTGTATGATTATTGGATATCACGATATTAACAATGTTTATGTATACCCATTTCATGTTAAATAAATCATTCGAATAATAGGAATTATTTAATCCTACAGTCATTTTAGAACAATCAAACCTTGGTTTTAATCTATGGTATAGATATGGGCTTTTTTGGTTTACCTTGCATATATGTTATTATTCATTATCTCCATATGTTTTCTTTTAATGCACCCCCTCAATAAACTTTATTTTCAGCACAATTAACTTTGAGGTATATATCAATATATGCTATCATGTTTCTTGTAAATTGATCCTCGATCAGCATGAGTGTTCAAGCAGTATTAATTCTGGGGCGATGAATTGTAGTTCCGCTATTCAATTTTGTTTTTAAATACATAACAAGTTTTAATTTGAAATATATATATTCAATGTCTGATCTGCACGGCGAGAGTATAATTTAACCAAAACTGTCAAATGGTGCGAACTGAATTGAAGTGACATAAAAGCTCCAAGCCTCAAACATATGGTTTATTATCATTATTGTAAGTTTTTATTGTTGTTATTATTATCATTATAATTACTATTATTATTATTATCGTCATCATTATCATATTCGTTATCAGGCACCAGTACTCTATGTTTCTCTACATAGACTGACCTTAGTTTCACTGTATAGTCTAATTGAGCTGTACCTCTGCACCATCTAACATTCTTCTGAATTCGACTTAATTGGCTTATGAAGATAATTGTTTCCCTTTGAAATAGAACTTTAACAAGCAAAACTGCCTACAACTTAAATGATCTGACAACGTGATCGACACAAAGTAGTCATTGACAATTGCGGATTTTTTCTTTAAGAACATAGTCTTGTTCAAGACTCAAATGCACCAGAAGTCTTACGAGACTCGAATATATCCGCAGCATTGAACTCAGAATCGAATTAATATAACAAATTTGTTATTTATAACACATCTAATTAAGAATTCAATCTGCGATAGAAGTAAAAATCCGTTTCATAAAACAAATAACAAATTTATATAGTCAATAATTTATGGATAGTTCGCGAACGAGTCTAATTGCACTGTCGCGCTCTGCGCCTATATATAGGTCCAACTAAACAACTACAAGCTAGGCTAAATATAGACTTTATCTGTGACAATGAACCCACATTAACAGGCAACTTCTGTGCTGGACACGGTTTTCTGTAGAAATCCTGTAAGTACATGTCATATTTATTCCGTAATTTCGTATTTATAAGGTGATATTTATGTGTTTTTTGATATTTGAATACAGATTGGTTCTGAGAGTTAGAGCTCGTGTATAGGCGGGGCCGGGGCCGGGGCGCGGCCGGGGCAAGTGAGTAGACGGATCTAATTAAATTGCCCAATTTCAGGCGCGACCTGAGAGCGGAAGCTGCGTGTAGTGCCCGCCCTAGAACTCCCGGGCATTTTCGCAACAGTCCCTACGGCCTACTGTCTACTGCACACACATAGCTGCATTAATAATAATAAATAATATTCAATTTTTATAATAGCGCTTAGGCCTAATAGTAATACAAATGTCTCTCAGCGCCTTTGGGCCTAAGCGCTTTACAACAATCTGCCTCCGGCCTCCTTCAATACTGAAGATTCTTGAACTTGAACTTGCCTGTCCTAGAATCTATATGCATAGACCCTATGCAGATATGTAGACCTAGAGTCTATAGACCTATGTATACTACTACTAGTACTAGGCCTGATTGGGGTGTGCATGCATGTGGACCATTACACTAGGGTCTAGATTTTACCACTTACTAGACCTCTAGCTATAATTTATACATGTAGATCTAGCTACGAATAGTGCAATGAAATGATTCTTTGCAAGGGTGGTGACTCTCCTGTACACGGGGCCTCCATTTAACATCCTATCCGAGGGACAGAGTGTTTTCCACTTGACATAACCTAGCTTCGCCTATGAACAAGGGAAGGGGAACGTTAACACACTTCAGTCATCCGCCTGGGTTGGGGTCGAACCCGGGATCTCCCTTCTTAGATCTAGACTAGATTCTAGACCTAGCTATATCTCCATGTTTGCTTCGACAGGCAGACGCTTTACTAACTGAGCAAACTCGCCTCCTGCGTCCTGGCTGTGTATTAAAATATTAAAAGCTGTGCTATTGATTCTCAACATTTCACACAGCACTGTACAAAACTCAGCTGATTTCACTAAAAATTCGTACTTTACTTAGATCTAGTGACAATTGATGACACCTACTACTATTACTAGTCTAAAATAGCAGTAAAATACAATTTACAGATGTTAGAAAGAATAATTTAAATTTTTTAAGCGTGGGCTTACTGTCAAAATTGCCAATCAGCCACTTCGCATCGTCTTTATTGCGTGCATTCGTTTGTCAGGTGTGTACGCCTATGGACTATTTGTGTGTGCAATTCTGCCTATTAAAGTATTAACACATAGTGCAGTGCTAAATAGCTAAGGTCAATAGGCATTAGCTTTGACTCTCCTGGGCCCCCCCGCCCCCCCCCCCCCTACCCATTCCGAAAACGGATGGGATACCATGCGTGTTACTAAATGTCCGGTAAAGGGGTACTTTTCGTGCGACAAAATCCGGCCCGAGATTTCTAAAAAAAGGGGGGGTATTTGAATTTTCAGCCGGAGATTCTTTAAGAAGGGGGTGTTTTTTCTTTTTTCTCTCATCTCTTTGGACTCCTGAGAAATTATATAATATCTTGAACATAGAAAAATCAATCAAATCCAGGGACTGATGTACATGTACCGGTAGACTATTTTTATACTGTAGTCTATCCTAATTCACACACAGCTGCATTACTATCCTGGCTGTGTCCTGTGTACTGAACCTATATTCTCAAGATTTCAAACACCACTGTACAAAACTCAACTGATTTCACTAAAAATCGGTACTTTCGTTTAGTGACAATTGATGATACCTTAAATTAAATAGCAGTAATTACTGATTCATTAAATCTAAAGAGTATCTTTACGAGGATAAAGTACTTAGTTACAGAGTTTGATTACAAAGTCATTCATTATGACAGGTACAAACATTAGTAGGGCTATGTGAAAGGACACAGTTATGCAGGCACAGGTGATGTCAGTTAAGAATAATGGAAGGCTTATTTCTAACTAAGTCTCAATATCAGGAACTAAAGTAATTATTTTGTGGTGATTATTTTGTGGTGATATATTATGCAGATAAGTGAGCTAATTTGCAGACTTTGTTTATTCTTACAAGGTACATGTATGAATCAAAACACGAGCACAGAAATTTTGTATGTATTTCATGTGCTAAATGTACGTAATGCAGGCTAAGTTCTTTGGGGTATTCCCTGGGTGTGTGAGCCAACCAGTAATGACAGCTTATCTGAGTAAAGTAGGGGGGGGGGGGGTTGGTCTGCTTTTACTGAGATAGGGGGGTTCATTGAGCAGTGTTCCGGATTTAGGGGGGTCTCCAAGGCAGGAAAAGCCCGCATAAGGGGCGTCCAGAAATTTTGGCAGTCCTCAGATAGGGGGGTGCTTTTAAAAAGAGGGAACAAACATATATGTGTACCCTAAATAACACTGAGTGGGGGGGGGGGGGGGTGGGCTCTCTATCAGTCTTAGACAGAAATAACCGTCTGATATGGGTCATTTCTTTAATAAAACTGACATTTGTCGACATTCCCCATACACAGATGGTAACCCAGATGACTCACACAGGGGGGGGGGGGGGGGTAGATTGAGCCTATTCTGTACCTCTTTTTACTCTGAAATTTGCTCCCCCCGATTTTCTATATTTAGATCTAATTTTCTGATTTATAAAGCAAATAGAAAAAAAATCTAGATCCTATGTATATTTTTCTCCTATTCACAGTTATCAAATTTGTTATGACTTATTTTCAAATGTGAAATTTACGGACTTACATGTACGTGTATGAGTTACCCAATTTTGATTTCAGAACCGTGAAACGGTACCTTCATGCATTCATTCTGGTAATCTATGACATGACCCGGCCGATATATTTCCGGGTCAACCTACCAAAACATAGCCAATGGCCAATCAGAGCACTCGTTTAATATTGGGTTTATGAATATTTATATGTCACTGGGTCAAGACGGGCTGACTCGTATGTAGCTATTGGACGTTCGAAAAGAAAAATGAATATTCATCAACTAAAACCAAGATGGCTGACAACGAATCATGTTGACTACGAGACTTTCTCGGATTAATCATTATCCCCTAGCAACAAAGTCGGGGGGAATATAGAAACACTGCCCGTCCGTCCTTCCGTGCGTCCGTAAACAATTTTGGATTCCGATCAATAACTTTGGTAATGTTTAACAGATTTTAATGAAATTTGATATGAAGGTACATGATATCAAAATACAGGCTAAGTTCAATTTCCGAGTATGTAGGTCGAAGGTCATAGCTCATTAAATATGCGAATCTGGTTTCCATTCAAAAACTTGAGTAATGTTTGACAAATTTAAATGAAATTTGATATGCAGGTACATGGGTGTCAAAATACATGTAGGCTACAGCCTAAGTTCGATTTCGGAGTATGTAGGCCAAAGGTGAAAGGCCATAGCTCATTAAATATGCAAAAACACCTAATTATATATGTGAAAATGTGGTTAACTTCCTTGCCTAGTAATATAATATTATAGTCCAATGGAGGTAACTTGTTCTGATGTATATAGGCCATTTGTACCCTGCGAGGGGATGCTACGCTTTGCCTTGCGATGACTTGTTAATTTAGGATCTAAATGATCAAGCTATCGTAAGTCAAAATAGATATTTCTGTGTTATTTTTAATTTTTTAATATAATCAAATGTAATTTCACAGCCAAAGTGAATATATGAGGATGTAAAGAGTAAAAATATTGTTGCATATCTCATTCATCGCTGTCCTGCCGAACCGAACCATTTGTTCCACTCGGTCACCATAGGACGTACTTCAGTCTATGTATAGAGGCGGTCAGAGGAGCCAGATGCAATTTCAGCAGAACAACCATCGATATCAGAGACTAAAACTTTCGGTCTATATCAGTCTATGCTTTGCTGAAGTGGTATACTGTAATAGTAGATCTACTGTCATCCGTTGCTGTCATCCAGACTTGGCTGTCGGATTCAATAAATTTAGAATTGAAAATTCCATTTTTATTTCAAGGGCAGGCTAAGCTGTAAGCAGCCAAAACAACAACTCCTGCAATAAACTGCAAAAACCCCAAACAGTGTTTAGATTTCACTAACTCCATGCTATACATGTACATGTATATGCTTCAGAGAGCTCCGCCTACGACCACCGAAGGGCTTCGGCGACGGAGCTCCCTGGAGTAAAGATTTCACTAGACTTTAGTTAAGTTAGAATTAAAATAGAGATGTAAATAATCTAGAGTCTAGTCGGTAGACAGTAGGAGGACTAGGATGCGAATTGGCTCAGTCGGTAAAGCGTCTGCCTGTCGGCCCAAAGATCTTGGGTTCGAATCTCACCCAGGCGGATGGCGGAAGCAAGCGTTGTGTGTTAACGTGCCCCCTCCCCTTGTTTCATAAACGCAGGCTATGTTACGTGGAAAACAATTCATATCTCGGATAGGATGTTAAATGGAGACCCTGTGTACAGGATAGTCACCACCCTCGCACGTTAAGAACCCATGGCACTATTCGTATAAGAATAGGGGAAAAACCCGGTGTAGTGGTCTACCTGCACACCCCACTCAGGCCGAATATATATATATATATACGGCATCTGCTAGAATCTTCAGTACCGGTATTGAAGGATAGGAGGTAGATTATCTTCAAGAAGGAGAAGAAGTATACTGCACTCTGCAGTGTAGTGTAGTCTTGTGCCTAGTCATGCTAGTGGTTTCTAAATTTACTCTAGAGTATTGATCTTTTTTTTTGGCGCAGTCTTGACTCTATGTCTCATAGTTTACGTCAAGACTCTGTCTCTACTCTCAGTCTTTAGACTGCAAACATTGTAGCAGTGACTGTTGTTTTCAGTCACTGAGTCTGAATGTGAACCTAGCTATTTTAAGAATAAATTTTCCCCCTCTCTTTTACAGGAAATATACAGAGTGTATTACCAAATGCTTGCTTCTTTGAGTATGTGCCTGGAACAATAATGTCTTGGAGGAAACAAACAACCACAAGAGAAGGTAAAGGTTTTTTTTTTTTTTTTTTTTTTAACTTGGACTTTTTAAAACTGGATCTGTTTAGTTTGTCAAGTAAAAGGAAATTTTTCAATGGGTGAGGGCATTAAATAAGGCCAAGTTGGAGGAGTATGCAAAGGTCTGGTTTGAGAAGTATCCATTCAGGGGTGGCTACTACTGTTTACACACTGGCAATATTTTCCTTAACCCCGTACTATAGGTGGGGTTAAGGGGGGGGGGGGGGTCTTAGCCCCACCTATAGTACGGGGTTAAGCCTATTCCACTTTCTGTTCAGACTGGTTTTTTACCAAAGTGGGCTAAAGTTGGCTAACCCCACCTATAGTACGGGGTTAACTAACCCTGCAAAATAGCAGGGCTAACTCCGCAATTGTGGTGCTAACTCCTGCCAGGGAGGTGAAAGAACAGGAGGCGAAACTCTTGTAATTTATTCAAACGCATTCTTGAGTTCTAAAGCGTAACAATTGGATGTGTAACATTCCACTTGGCTTTGAAGTTCCATGCTCCGAACCGCGCTTCCACTGCGGGGAATTTCGGAAGCCAGGCACCAGTTTTACATTTATTACAAAATATTAAATTACCGGCAAAATTACAGTGTAAATTAAAAACTTTATATGGGAATTTTATTGGGAATAGTGCATCAAACAAATTTTCAAATTTAGAACTCCGTCCTGCCTTTAAATTGTGTGCCAGAGTTGGTAAAAGAAAAATTACATCCTGTCAAAAACTCAATATTTTAGGATGATGCGCTAATTTGTGCATGCTTTAATGTCCCGTTATTTGATCCATGATTTACAATCTTCAATACCATTATGTTTGCTAATGCGTGTTTTCGCGTGTTTTTTGTATTTTTCAAGTTTAAAAAAGAATGAAATTACACAAGTTTGTGTTCGCTTGTTCTACTCTTTACACATTCAACAATGGATGAGAAACCATTGGAAGGGACAGCGAACAGTTGCTGTGATACCATTTTCTGATGTAGGAATTCTAAATCCTAAAATTTCATGCGCTCTTTTATCTCACCACCTGGTCAACAGCTGCAGATTAGCGCATAACTTTCCGGCGGCTTGGAGCATGGGGTCAAAGGAGAACGGCTTGATTCAAGTCCTTCTCTATCACGTCCCTGCTCCTGCTAACCCCGCAATTGCGGTGCTAAGCAAATGAATGAGAACAGAAACGAAAAATAGTCCGGTACTACGCAATGGAGCGTATCGCAGCTGGCCAGATGCGAAGTATGTCCTATCATAACATACACGATATCCGGGGTTAACGAAATGCAGTGAGAACAGCGGGAATTTTCTTATTCCGGAATAGGCGCTAGTACGGGACTAAAAACAGCGAGTGTGAAAAGCCAAAAAAATAGTCCGGGGTTAAGGATAGTACGGGACTAAGCAAAGTACGGGGTTAAGCAAAACCAGTGTGAAAAGAGTATACATGTATGTGTGCAACAAGATGTCTACTAACAAGTTGCTGTAGTGTTTATTTAAAGTGTATTATAACTTCCAATATATATTTTTTTATAATTAACATTTGAAGGCCATAAAGAAGGGATGGGGGGGGGGGGGGGAGAGTCATATACACGAAACAGAATAACAAGCAAAAAGAAAATAATTGACCATCCAATTTTGCTGAAAAAGAAAGTAAACATTGAAGACAACTGAAAGAAAAAAAAATAATGCAATTGTTGTGTATTCTTACATATTTGGTTAATATTTATTGAATATTTTTATAATTCTGTTCCAGGGATTGAGAGGAAGGCCTTGCTGTTGAGAGATCATGGGGTGCCTTGAGGTTCCACTTCCAGTCTTGATGTTCTGCCCCTTACCTCAAAGCGATGACCTCTTGTGCCTGGCAATATATGAGCGAAGCACAATGGACTGGTAATTCATAATGCATATTACAATGTTTTTTTTAACAAATCAGGGAAAGAAACAGAGATAAATTCATAGCATATGAGTCTGTCATGGCATTTTTAGTAACTCAACATTTGCTCCTGCAACGACTACTCTAGGCTTTATTTTGTCAAAGGTGTAGGGTTAGACTGAGGGTTGGAATTGGGATTAAGGTGGTTTAGGTTGAGGGTTAGGCCTAGGGATGAAGTTTAATAGTGTAGAAAATTTATGTGAAGCAATTGTCTCAGGAGAAGGTGTCGTACAACTGGATTTTCCAGGTGCTGGTGGAGCTGCATGTATCTCTTACTCATCAATGGCAGTTTTAAAATGTTCCTCTGTATTGTGAAAGAACCCTACCCTGCTGTTCACTTTATAATTAGTACTGTACATTGCTTTCATGAACATGCCATTAAAGTGAATTTATTTTATTTCTCTATACAAACAGGTGCCTGTACATGTAATGTATGTCATGCAAATGAAGGGTAGAATGAGAAGCTCATGATGATATGGTAGACAAGGACCTTGCTGTCTAAAGCTCGGAGGCCAGATGACAGTGTCTGAAGTAAGTCGCCCCATAGAAGAGCGAGAACTTTCTGTTGCAATTGTTAACCAACACATCCTTACCACATGCAACCCATCCCACTTTCACAATATATTCTCTTAACAACAGTAACCCAAGTTCAACGTCTGGATTGGTGATTTTAAACAAAAATGGGGGTGGTAGGGCGGTCAGCCTAGCAGTACAAAATATAAATATGTCATATGGCTGTATCTTGGATGACCTGGAGGTAGTTGCCCGAGAAGTGTGATAAAGAAAAATATGTTTGAAAAATAAAAGTAACAACAATTAAAATGATTGGACACCTTTGGTTGTTACAACTCAGATCAGAATGAGATTTTTACACTGTAAAGTTGCCGATGTCAAGTATTTTTGGAATTCAATTCTATGATTTCTCTGTGAATGCCATTTAAAAAACAATGGTCTGAATGTTTAATTAGACACAAACACAAACGTAGTATATTAGTAATGAAAGGCATGTTTGGTAATACAGTCATTTCATTTCAGACCATGAAGACCATGTATTATTATAATTATCTGGGATCTTCATCTGTCGTTGGGCTAATAAGCATGGAAAATAAGGAATGTACTCCTGTCGAGCGAACAATATGTTGATATAAAACTAATAGCCCTTTGAAGATTACTTACTAGAAGGTGTAGAACAAGAAGAAAACGAAGAAGAAATACACTGATGATGTCAGCTTTACTTCTTAAAGTTGTATACTATTTGAAAATAGTTTATATTTTATTCATGAACAGCCGGCTTGTCAGAATTGCATACAAGGATGCCATTGGACTTTGCTGTACTTGTAGCTGAAGGGGAGCAGTCACCAAAAGGAGCGTGCAACTCAATGTGGATACCTCTACCGAATTCATCTCAAATAACATGAATCAAGATGTGACAGTGGATGTACATGTAGAGGGGTTTGTGACCCTCCTGACTGTGGACTACTTGCAATACACATAAACTCAATCAATGGATTGTAGAGGCGTAATGGTGGGTCCGTTGAGCTCAACTTTGGAGGTTAAGTTCGCAAATTTAATAAAGTTCCTTTTAATATGGGTGTATATGGTTCCAGGGATTAATTTGACGCAACGCCTCGTAGTGACACGCCCTTTTGAGGGGCAACACGTCTCAGAAGGTATAAAATGGGAAGCAGTTTCTGAATTGGCGCTAGCTTTTACTTTTCGGATGACTTCCTCATTTTGTTTCATACTCCATTTCCATTGCCGCCATGAGGTGCTAAAGTTTTAGCAGAGTTCGGGGCGCCCAGCCCATAGATGTGACTTTTCGTGATTATATGTAATAAATTGTAATAAAGTTACTATCCACTTCAACACTTGACTCTTGTCGAGAATTTTATTTCTTCGTGTGGACTTTGTTCTTCTCTGGAACGCGAATTGGGCAGGGTGATAGGCGGCCACCGGCCACTCAGTAGCCAGTAACATTGATTCCTTTTATGAGGAATATCAACTTTTGTTCCTCCCAACCATGAGTTGTACATATTCTTTGATTCAGGGAGGGGTCGGTGGAGAGGGATAAGTGCCCCATATTTTGTATTGTAACAGGTTTTGTTTTCTACATGAGGAGACGAGGATAATATATTAATATAGCAGAAAATTATAATTGCTAGGTCCTAAGTAACATTTTTCCATCACCTATATCGTTTACTTTTATTCAAGTTTATATCATTTTAATTTGTTTTTCTTGCCTGAAGGTGGGCGGGTTGGATTCCCTATATATTTTCCCCAAAACAAAGATGTCGGGGAAACATTTCATTCCCCCTCCCATCACGGGTCTAACCATCATTGGACCGCTCTACATAGCGTCTTGATTTACATTGTGTCTACATGTATCCATGTATACTATTTTGTGACAAACATTAACACTAGTAATTCAGTAAGGAACAAGAGAGAGAGACAGGGTTGGAGGCAATGAGGGAGGGAGAAGGAACACGATGAGCAAGACGGCGAATGAGGCAATAGAATGAGTTTAGAGTGGGTGGGGAAGGAGGATCGAGAGAATAGAAGGGGACGAGGCGAGAAGGAGACTGAGGGTGGAAAACAGAGGGGGAGGGGTAAAGGAGGACGGGAGCAGGTGGAAGAAGAGAGAGGTATATAGAGTGGAACAATAGGAAAGAAGGGAGGAGATGGATCGAGTGAGGAAAAGGAGGATGAAATGGGGAAGAAAATGGAAGAAGGGCTAGAAATGAGTGGGACAATAATAATGATATATGCCCGATATATGATGTTAGGCTGAAAGAGGAGGAAGGCCAAGAGATGGGAGGTGATATCATATACATTGAGGAGACTCTGTGAAAGCAGGATGAGAAAGAGCAGTAAAGGGGAGGTTAAAGGGGAGCTGAGAGAGCGAGGTAAGAGAGGGGCAGTGGCGGATACAGCCCCCCCCCCCCCTTCAAAAATAAAACGTGTAAATCACGTTAGTTTTTACCTTTTTGGGGAGATGCCCCCCCCCCAAAAAAAAAAAGTGTGCTCACTACCCCACTAACGGGAGGTTAAAGGGGGAACGAAAAGTAAAGGAAACAGAGAGGAACGGTGGAGCTGAGAGAGCGAGGTAAGAGAGGGGCAATGGCCGATCCGGCGGGGAGGGGTGGGGGGGCCGTCTCCCCTTCAAAAATAAAATGTGTAAAAACACGTTAATTTTACCTTTTTGGGGAGATGCCCCCCCCCCCCTCGCGCCCAAGAGGGAGGGGGGAATGCAAATTATAGAGGCCCCCCCCCCCCAAAAAAAAAAAAAAAATATGTTCATTACCCCATTAAGGGGAGGTTAAAGGGGGAACAAAAAGTAGAGGAAACAGAGAGGAACGTTGGAGCTGAGAGAGCGAGGTAAGAGAGGGGCAATGGCCGATCCGGCGGGGAGGGGTGGGGGGGGCCGTCTTCCCTTCAAAAATAAAATGTGTAAAAACACGTTAATTTTACCTTTTTGGGGAGATGCCCCCCCCCCCCCCCCCCCTGGCGCTCAAGGAGGAGTGGGGAGGCAAATTATAGAAGGCCCCCCCCCCCCCAAAAGAAAAAAAGTGTGCTCACTACCCCACTAGCGGGAGGTTAAAGGGGGAACAAAAAGTAGAGAGAACAGTTGAGTTGAGAGAGCGAGGTTAGAGAGGGGCAGTGGCGGATCCGGGGGGGGGGGGGAAGGGGGCCGTCCCCCCTTCAAAAAATAAAACGTGTAAAAACATGTTAATTTTACCTTTTTGGGGAGATGCCCCCCCCCCCCCTGGCGCTCAAGGAGGAGTGGGGAAGCAAATTATAGAAGGCCCCCCCCCCCCCAAAAAAAAAAAAAAAAAATGTGCTCACTACCCCACTAACGGGAGGTTAAAGGGGAAACAAAAAGTAGAGGAAACGGTGGAGCTGAGAGAGCGAGGTAAGAGAGGGGCAATGGCCGATCCGGCGGGGAGGGGTGGGGGGGGGGGGGCCGTCTCCCCTTCAAAAATAAAATGTGTAAAAACACGTTAATTTTACCTTTTTGGGGAGATGCCCCCCCCCCCCCTCGCGCCCAAGAGGGAGGGGGGAATGCAAATTATAGAGGCCCCCCCCAAAAAAAAAAAAAAAAAAAAATATGTTCATTACCCCATTAAGGGGAGGTTAAAGGGGGAACAAAAAGTAAAGGAAACAGAGAGGAACGGTGGAGCTGAGAGAGCGGGGTAAGAGAGGGGCAATGGCCGATCTGGCGGGGAGGGGTGGGGGGGGGGGCCGTCTCCCCTTCAAAAATAAAATGTGTAAAAACATGTTAATTTTAACTTTTTGGGGAGATGCCCCCCCCCCCTCGCGCCCAAGAGGGAGGGGGGAATGCAAATTATAGAGGCCCCCCCCAAAAAAAAAAAAAAAATATGTTCATTACCCCATTAAGGGGAGGTTAAAGGGGCAACAAAAAGTAGAGGAAACAGAGAGGAACGGTGGAGCTGAGAGAGCGAGGTAAGAGAGGGGTAGTGGCGGATACGGCCCCCCTTCAAAAATAAAACGTGTAAATCACATTAATTTTTACCTTTTTTGGGAGATGCCCTCCCCCACTGGCGCTAAAGGAGGAGGGGGGGGGGGGGATGCAAATTAAAACCCCACTAACGGGAGGTTAAAGGGGAAACAAAAAGTAGAGGAAACAGATAGGAACGGTGGAGCTGAGAGAGCGAGGTAAGAGAGGGGCAATGGCCGATCCGGCGGGGAGGGGTGGGGGGGGGGGGGGGCCGTCTCCCCTTCAAAAATAAAATGTGTAAAAACACGTTAATTTTACCTTTTTGGGGAGATGCCCCCCCCCCCCCCTGGCGCTCAAGGAGGAGTGGGGAGGCAAATTATAGAAGGGCCCCCCCCCCCCCCAAAAAAAAAAAGTGTGCTCACTAGCCCACTAGCGGGAGGTTAAAGGGGGAATAAAAAGTAGAGAGAACAGTTGAGCTGAGAGAGCGAGGTTAGAGAGGGGCAGTGGCGGATCTGGGGGGGGGGGGGGGAAGGGGCCGTCCCCCCTTCAAAAAATAAAACATGTAAAAACATGTTAATTTTACCTTTTTGAGGAGATGCCCCCCCCCCCCCCCTCCTGGCGCTCAAGGAGGAGTGGGGAAGCAAATTATAGAAGGCCCCCCCCAAAAAAAAAAAAAAAAATGTGCTCACTACCCCACTAACGGGAGGTTAAAGGGGAAACAAAAAGTAGAGGAAACGGTGGAGCTGAGAGAGCGAGGTAAGAGAGGGGCAATGGCCGATCCGGCGGGGAGGGGTGGGGGGGGGGGCGTCTCCCCTTCAAAAAAAAAATGTGTAAAAACACGTTAATTTTACCTTTTTGGGGAGATGCCCCCCCCCCCCACCCTCGCGCCCAAGAGGGAGGGGGGAATGCAAATTATAGAGGCCCCCCCCAAAAAAAATATGTTCATTACCCCATTAAGGGGAGGTTAAAGGGGGAACAAAAAGTAAAGGAAACAGAGAGGAACGGTGGAGCTGAGAGAGCGGGGTAAGAGAGGGGCAATGGCCGATCTGGCGGGGAGGGGTGGGGGGGCCGTCTCCCCTTCAAAAATAAAAAATGTGTAAAAACATGTTAATTTTAACTTTTTGGGGAGATGCCCCCCCCCCCCCCCCTCGCGCCCAAGAGGGAGGGGGGAATGCAAATTATAGAGGCCCCCCCCAAAAAAAAAAATATATATGTTCATTACCCCATTAAGGGGAGGTTAAAGGGGGAACAAAAAGTAGAGGAAACAGAGAGGAACGGTGGAGCTGAGAGAGCGAGGTATAAGAGAGGGGTAGTGGCGGATACGGCCCCCCTTCAAAAATAAAACGTGTAAATCACATTAATTTTTACCTTTTTGGGGAGATGCCCTCCCCCCCTGGCGCTCAAGGAGGAGGGGGGGGGGATGCAAATTAAAGAGGGACCCCCCCCCCAAAAAAAGTGTGCTCACTACCCCACCAACGGGAGGTTAAAGGGTGAACAAAAAGTAGAGGAAACAGAGAGGAACAGTTGAGCTGAGAGAACGAGGTTAGAGAGGGGCAGTGGCGGATCCGGGGGGGGGGGCGTCCTCCTTCAAAAAATAAAACGTGTAAAAACACGTTAATTTTACCTTTTTGGGGAGATGCCCCCCCTCGCGCCCAAGAGGGAGGGGGTAATGCAAATTATAGAGGCCCCCCCCCAAAAAAAAAAAATGTTCATTACCCCATTAAGGGGAGGTTAAAGGGGGAACAAAAAGTAGAGGAAACAGAGAGGAACGGTGGAGCTGAGAGAGCGAGGTAAGAGAGGGGCAGTGGCGGATACGGCCCCCTTTAAAAATAAAACGTGTAAATCACATTAATTTTTACCTTTTTGGGGAGATGCCCTCCCCCCCTGGCGCTCAAGGAGGAGGGGGGGGGATGCAAATTATAGAGGGCCCCCCCCCCCCAAAAAAAGTGTGCTCACTACCCCACTAACGGGAGGTTAAAGGGTGAACAAAAAGTAGAGGAAACAGAGAGGAACGGTGGAGCTGAGAGAGCGAGGTAAGAGAGGGGCATTGGCGGATCCGGGGGGGGGGGTCCCCCTTCAAAAATAATACGTGTAAAAAAACGTTAATCTTACCTTTTGGGGGGAGATGCCCCCCCCCCCCTTGGCACTCAAGGAGGGGGGTTGCAAAATTTAGAGGGCCTCCCCCCCAAAAAAATGTGCTCACTACATTGCCCCTACCCCCCTAAAAATATTTAAAAAATTGAATTTAAAACAGTTATGTCAGTGCCAACAAAATCTAAATTAATAAGTGAACATTAAACAAAATGAGGAGGAGCATGCACGCGCGTTTTATTTGATATCATTTATATTTTCATTGCTCATGCGATTAAAAAAAGGTAAAGTCTGGAGTAAAGAAAACTCAACAGACCAGTGTACTATCAGGGCGCAAAAATTACTCAATCCTACAGTTCACTACTGTTCTATAACTCTAATCCAGGTTACAATAGTTCCAGTACATTACTATTGCAACTATGTCACCTGGGTTTCAGATTAATATTCTGCTCTGGTAGTTACTGAGTCATTTGGGTAACTTGCTTCGATACCTTACTGTTACTGTATTGGTATCGGGTGTCTATTTTCGTATCTTTGAGAGTAGACTAGATCTAGATTCTAGTCTTAGCAAGATATTTTTACAATTTTGTGGGTGGGCCGGCCCTGTGGGGAATATGGAGAAGAACCTGCGCTTTCATATGACACCTCACCTATTGAGTATCACCTTCAGGATCACAACAGATTATAAAGGTTTGAATCTCGAATTGAAAAAAAAACTTGACCTTTTTTGCATGGTCGCGGAATGCACGTAGACTGAATAGGGAATGCATTGCGTACAATCTCTATGGAAATAATTTTAACACACAACATCGGGTGCGCGATCAACACCCTGACAACTAGATCTATTTTCGTATACAGTCTATACGTCTATGCTTTTTCAGCAACTAAACGAACATGTTTATGGATAATTTCACGTACCCTTTTTGTTGTTCTTGCTGTCAGCGAGTCTTGCATTTGATAAGTTGAAATCTTGGGAGAGATTCTTGAGCCATTTTTGTCTTGTTTGGAATTGTCTTGTCTTGTATGAAAATACCGACCAATTTTTCGCACACGTATGGTATCTTCGATCGCTCAAACCATTTTGTAACATGTAAACCTATGGGGTAACCATGGAGACTGAACTATTTTTTTAATAACCATGGTTATTAAAAATATTAAATGTTTTATGCATGGTTACCGGGAATTTTACAGGAACAGTTGAAGTTTATGAATGCAATTTCGACCAATCAGATGGCTGGATTACTTAAGTGAGGTATATAATAACATTTATATAGTGCTCAATACTAATGTTTCTACGCGCTTTGCGACTATTACCCCCGCATTAGTCGAGTAGCCCTGGTAAGGCGCTCTGGCATTCGAGGAATTTCTTTCTACCGGTTAATCATTTACATCACCTGGGTGGAGACTGGCTAATGCAGATTAATTTCTTACCGAAGGACATTAGTGCCGCGGGGAAAGATGCACTTATTGCACTTATCACATGTGAAAAGGGGGCACGTATCAAATGGGGAAAAGGCACGTATTAGACGGGAAAATGGGCACGTTTCAAAAGAAGGTGCACTAACTTATCCATCTAAATTAATGATCCAGAAAAGGACCCTGCGGATTATTTTCTCTGACCAGTATTTGAACTACAGCGATGCCCTCCATAAGACTGAGCTCACAACACCAAGCGATTGAAGGAATCATTTATTATATTCCTAACTTTTGCAGAATCACTGCAGACAAATTTCGAAGACTGGTTGCCCAAGACACAGATCATAAACCGCAGCATCCGACACAGCGATAGCCTAAGAGAGTGTAAAACTGACAAATTCAGAAGTAGTGCCCTACCGTATCTGGTGAGAATCATAAATCGTCATTTGATATAACAATTATTGTTAGCAGTATTTACATATACCCTGCAAAACAAATCTCATTTAATGTCGATATATATGGATAAGACTGTAATTAACACAAATGTTTATGTTACCATATATCTATATCTCACCCTCTACGTTTTTCATAACAATGATTATAACAGTGATAATAGTAATAACAATAGGCATACGACGAACATAACAAAACTGGAGAGACAAGGGCATTCTTATTTGATTTTAGGAATATGAACAAGTAAAGCGGAAATTGAAAACAAGTATTAATGAAAGCAAGGCGGCGGGACGTCTTCACTATGGAGGGGGGGGGGGTGACACCACTATATAGGAAACTCTCCGGGGAAAAGGGGCACCTACAAAGGTTAACATTAACGCGAACAATACAATTTGTTGACATTGTCATATACCACAACATAGTCATTAACGCATATTCTGGATTGTTTAGCCTGCAGTAGGTTGATTGTTTAAATCAGTCTTTATATGTAGAGATATACTTAAATGAGTTACAGTCGAATCGTGCTGTAGAAATCCATCATGTTCGCAAAAATCCTAACTTCGAACCCCCCCCCCCCCCTCTCTCACTCTCTCTTCTTCCTCCTCCCTCTCCCTCTGTACCCTTCTTAATCTCATCATATTCCTTTGCTCACTAGCGTACTGGTGGGAGGGGTGGGGGGGGGGGGGAGTATGCCACCCAAATCAAGTTCAAACCTGGTTTATTACTAATTCCAGTGATTTACAAATATTGCTAACATGACATGATTTTCCGGGATTTTGTCTCACTTTTCTGTAAATTATACTTTATATGCGTTTGTTGGAAAATGACAATTCCCTAAATTTACAGTCAGGTTAAAAAATACAGTTATTTAGAAGCCTACGTTTCAGAGCCCGCAAAAACGGCAAGGCTCCGGGGGGCTCGAGCCCTCCCCCCCCCCCCCCCAACTTTTATGAAAAAAGTATGCTAAAAATAAATATAAAGAAAGAATAGTGACCTGCCAATGTCACAAATAAGGTCTAAAAATATGCTCATCTGACCGTATTTAAATGCCTAAAACCCCTGGGCTTCCGGGGGTTCCCACCTCTGCCCTCTGGACACAACCAAGGACCCTAAGGCGGGCCCCTGGATACTCATCTGACCGTAATTTAATTTCTAAAACCGTAGAGCTTCTGGGGGCTCCGCCCTCTTGACCCGACGCCAATCAGTGACCTGCCAGTGTCACAAATAAGGAATAAAAATATGCTCATCTGACCGTAGTTAAATGTCTAAAACCCCTGAGCTTCCGGGAGCTCTGCCCCCTGGACCCCACCAAGGACCCTAAGGCGGGCCCATGGATACTCATCTGACCGTAATTTAATTCCTAAAATCCCTGAGCTTCCGGTGGTTCTGCCCCCTGGACCCCACCAAGGACCCAAATAAGGAAGAACAAGACAAATGCGACTGCGTCTCCTATATGCCTCCGCCTTTATAAAACCAGTAATTTCAGAAATTGACCTCTGTGACCTATGACTTTTGACCTCATTACACCAAAAATCTATTCAGTTAAAGTTTGAAGTTCATATCTCAAGGGGTTCTTGAGATATCGCCATAATGAGGCCAATACCTGGAATTTCATAAGTTGACCTCTGTGACCCTTGACCCACATTCTCCAAAATCCAATCAGATTGTTTTCCTATAGTGATACACACTATCACTAAGTTTGAAGTTTAAATCTCCAGTGGTTCTTGAGATATCATGATAACAATCTCAATGTATGGAATTTCATAAGTTGACCTCTGTGACCTTTGACCCTTGACCTTTGACATACGTGCTCCAAAATCTAATCAGATCGTCTTCCTATGGTGATACATACTATCCTTAAGTTTGAAGTTTAAATCTCAAATGGTTCTTGAGATATCGCGCTAACAAACTCAATACAAGGAATTTCATAAGTTGACCTCTGTGACCTGTGACCTTTGACCTACGTACTCCAAAATCTAATCTGAGATCGTCTTCCTATGGGGATAAATAATATTCCCGAGTCTTAAGTTTAAATCTTAAATGGTTCTTGAGATATTGTGATAACGGTCAAACGGGACGGACGTACGGACGTACGGACGGACAACCCGAAAACATGATGCCTCCGGCACCACCTTCGGTGGCGGAGGCATAAAAATATGCTCATCTGACCGTGGTTAAATGTCTAAAACCCCTGAGCTTCCGGGAGCTCTGCCCCCTGGACCCCACCAAGGACCCTAAGGCGGGCCCATGGATACTCATCTGACCGTAATTTAATTCCTAAAACCCCTGAGCTTCCGGTGGATCTGCCCCCCCCCCCCCCGGACAACTACCCCAGACAACTACCCCCTACGACAACCATCCTCTAGGATGAATATACTGAAAATCATAGCATCGAAACAAGAAATATCGAGAAAAAAAAAGATATTTGATAAAATATTGAAGTGCAAATCTAGACAGAGGAAACCAAAATGAACTACATGTGAAAAGTGATAGAACACATGGGTGAGAAGAAACATATATCAACAGTTAAATAATGCTATTTAGCAACGTTTCGATATTCTGTTGAGCATTTTGTATCAGGACAATTACCCCCTGGGCAGTCACCCCCGGAAAAATTACCCCCCCGGAAAACTACCCCCGAAGTACAATATCCCCCCCGGAAAATACCTCCAGGAAATGATGCCCCATGGACAATTACACCCGAGGACAACTACACCCAACCCTGGAAAAAACATAGGACAATTACTGCTTGCCCCCCCCCCCCACCCCTGTTCATTAAAGGGGAAGTCCACCCATAATATTAAAGTTGGTTTGAATTTATTTTAAATCGGGAGGTAATTGTCCTCGGGAGAAACTGTCCACGGGGGGGTAATATTATATATGTAAAGCGCTTTGAGAGGGTCTTCGGTCCTGGAAAGCGATATATAACAACTAATTTTTATTATTATTTTTTTCATTTTTTTTTGGTCCCGATGGTAATTTGCGGGGGGGGGGGGTGATTGTCTTAGAACTGATTTCTATGAAAAAGGGATAACAATCGACAACATTTGAGACAGAGACCCGGAACAGAGACAAAAGAGTCAGATACGAGAACTCAAAATATAAAGAAACAGTTTGAAAAACTTACCAAGCAAAATGAGATGATTTCGCAGAAAAAAATAACACTTGAAAAACATTAACAAAAAAAGTGGGCCTAAAGTGGAAATAAATTTCAAAATTGAATATTAAAAACGATAATTCAGAACAATATTAGCGTCATGGCGGTTGTTATACAGATGAAGAAAAAAAATAGTGAACGTGGACAGTGCACACAACGTGGAGCGATACTTACATGATAAAGCCACACAGTGAGGTTGCCTCTTGATGCTTGATGAAGACCTTTGAGATGAGATTCCAGTCTGCCGCCCTCTTCAGTTCCACAATGCCATAACCTATTTTCAGAAAAACGAGTGATGGAGGTAAAGTGCAATGGGTGTTAGAACACAGAGAAAGAAGCACAGAGAGAGAAAAAAGTAAGAGAGATCTTTTAAGGGGGAGGGGGAATATTATAGAGAAAGAGAGAGAACAACATTATAGTAGAGAGACATACAAAGAACAGAGAAATTAAGAAAGAGAAACAGACAGAGAATGCGTACAACATGATACTTTTAGTATTTTCATTTTCTCTTCCCATGAAAGATTTGATTTTGTAGGCCTCATTTAATTTGTTTAGCGACAAAAATACAAACTCCGGGAGATGCAGAGGGAAGGGGAAAGATCAGTGGGTGTTTCGTGAGGCCTTGAAATTGATATTCAAATCAATCGGATCAATTTTAAGGGCCTTAAAATTACTTCGATTTTAGGCCCTGTTTCATAATGAAAAACAAAACAAAAACAAAAACAACAGATTTAAGCTTTAAAATCAATTTTAAGATACATGTCATTATTTATTTTTATAAATCCCAGAGACGGTTCTTTTCAGTAACAACAAACCAAACGAGTATTTCAGCTTTCCCGCTTTAATTTTCTGTTAATAGATTCGAAAGGAAATATGTTATATTGCTTAACCTGGTCAAAAATCAATTTGTGTGTTTCCTTATATCATGTGTGAAAAAAGGAAAACAATTATTCATGATATGATAGGTAGTATGTATTTAAACTTTGTTCAAATTCCTCTGTATTTCAACCTCTAGTTTGTACAGGGCCTCTCAGGATAACATGTTCAATAGTAACACTAACCCTGTTAAAAAAAGACAAACAAGAAGAAACAAATATCCTAGTATTAATCCGATATGTTCAGCATTTTTTTAACTTGAAAGGCGTAAATGACGGCCAACTTCAATTTTGGAATGTATCGGAAAAAGGAGAATTCCGTACAAAATTAATAGCCGATTTGGGGCCATAAATTACCATATTTGTTCATAAATGTGTGCCCTATTCCATTCATATATATACTCTCTCTCTCTCTCTTTCTCTCTCTCATTAACACACAACCACACTCCCATCACAACTCTTTTTACCCCCCCCCCCAACAAAAAAAAGAAGGGGGGAGGAAAATAGTAAGGGTTAAAGAAATAAAGGATTAAAGTAAAAGAAATAAAATGATAAAAACTGGCTTCTAACAAAAGCTTTGCTAGGCTATTTGAATACTCCCCATCAAATAGGTTATTTGAATAATATCCATCAAACAAACACACCATCATTGAATCACATCATTTCATAATTACTACCATGCGTTAGCGTCCAATCTCATCCATTCATTCTTTGCCCAAACCCCTTTTTCTTTTTAAATGACAAACAGTACATTGCTCAAATACAAAATAGAATTTACACAGATTTTTCAAGCTTTAAAGTCTAATCGTTATGATTTTGCTTTAATGCACGATAATCTACATTTTATATATGATGAGCAAAAGCAAATTAATTCAAGGGATACAATAAGAATATTTTCAATGACACAAATAAAAGACCTGCTATTAAAGTGACAGCCAGTTGTTAAAACTATTGCAGCTAATAACTGCCACTGTTTAGTCGATGTAAATTGGTGGAGATTAAAAGAGTTACATTATTTTGTGGTAAGGATTGGTCTTACCCATAATCATATTATGATTGTTAATCTATATAAAAGGTTATACACATTGTCATGTTAAAGGACATTCAGTTGGTTAAAATGTTTTTCTTGATACAACAGTTCGTCTATATGAAGTTAATCATCATTTTTTTCCTATCAGCTTTGAACGATTTCTAAGGACAACATAAATCCGAGTTGATATATTATTTCCTGCCGGACAAGTCTGTTTTCACTGTAATCACATTGTTCGGTTGTTTCTTTTGAATTTGTTCTTATGCAAAGAATAAGAATATACAGTTGAGGCATAAACAGGTAATTATCGACACAGTGTCATGCCAACAGAACCTCTAGGAAAAGTTCAAAATAGGTCCTTAAATTTGTCCACTGCTGCTCAGATGAATTTGCTTCTTTGAAATTTCCAAATTGATATTTTAAGATGCATCACCATGAACAGATAATTATCTATGGAATGTAAATTTAGAAACAATAACCTCCATTACAGAATCATCAATTTATACATCAGTAACAACACTTTGAAAAATAGCAAGATATTAAACTTTAATTTGGATAAGAACTTTAGTTTTATCTTTCAACTGTAATGATTTTTTTTTTTCTTAAGCAAGATTCTACAATTCTATTTAAAAGAATAGAATTCTTGGAAGTATCATTGAAAATGTTTAGCAAGAGGACTGGTCGCTTTCTTATTTAACTTCGACTTCCAGTGAAACAGATTTTCAAATGAACTCATCTGAAGATATTAAAAGTGCACCAGTCTCTCTCGCCTCTCTTCTGTCTGGTGCTGTTACTAAATGGACCTTGTGAAGGGTTGCTAAAGTGTAAACAAGATAATACGCTCTCCTCTGTCTGGTGCTGTTACTAAATAGACCTTGTGAAGGGTTGCTAAAGTGTAAACAAGATAATTATATGTTTATATGACGATTGAGAAAGCAAGAAAGTTTTGAGTGTTCCTTTAAAATATTACTTGATGAAATCTTACCAATATTCTCATACTCAATGTCAAATGTTAGTACACGGACTGGAGAACTTTCAATATCTTCAGACAAGTTAGTTTGATAATCTGTTTCACTGGAAGTCGTAGTTAAATGAGAAAGCGACCAGTCCAAGATCTGTTTAGCATTGTAGTCCCTCTTGCTTAGAGGCTCTGGAAAAGGGAGCTTGTATCTGTAGGCTGGCTGATGTTTCATATGAAGAATAATGTTGCAGGGGATTCAAGCTCTGCAGTCTAGAAATTGAAATTGAAAGTTATGTAATACAAATATTAATAAATACTAGTGTAATTTTTCAATCTATCTACAACTTTTGTATTTCTATTCATGTCAATGTCTTTTATTGGAAAATACATCAAGTAGAAAGGTAATATTTTTTTTTTTTAAATATTCATACAAAAGCAGTTTTAGTTAGAAAAGATAACACATTTTTTTGTTTAGGCTTTTGAAGAAACAAAATATCGTTACCATTTGTGTATGTTTGATACAATAGATTGGGTAAGATCGGAATTAGACCTCTGACAAGGACTTTGAGAAATGTACTTAATTTTTTTTCAAATTGTCTTGCTTATCGATTGCTGTAGGGGCGTGGCAATGATGAGAGGTACAAAACATACTAATAAGATCAATTATGTTAACTGATACCGCTTACCTTTTCAACTTGAAGAGATGGACAAGACCTTTGGTATGAAAAGTCTAGATGCCATGAGTTTGCAGTTCATGTAGATGCCACAGATCTTTACTTTGCAACCTAAGATTTGAAACAGAGAAATACATATACCATAAAGAGAGCGAAAATACTTCTCAGAATAATAGGTGTCACTTTACATAATCTAATGTGTTCAACTGAACAAAAATACATTTTCATCAGTGATTATAATTGTAATTTAAATGTGTTTGGGTCAAACCGCTATGCCACTAACCACATTGAAAGTTTTAGAAAATGTGATAATTGTATCAATTGGACTATGGAACTTGGAACTTTTTTGTTATAATAAACATTTTGGACTCTTCATGATTTTGATTTTGATCCCAAACATTTCTTTAAAATCTTAATCTTGAAAGTGTTGACCTTGAACTTGAGCTTTCATTTGTAATCTGACTCTACAACAGTCTTATCTTCATCTTGGATACTCTGATCTTGAACCAAATCCTATTGTAGAGTCTACAGATAATTGATTAAAATTACCCTCTGGGGAATAGAAGGGAAAACTTTACCTTAAATGGTATATAACAAACAGAAACCAGCTTACATCGTACATATGCTCGTTAGAGTTTCTTCAATCACATCTTTATACTTTAATTGCTGCCCTATCCTATGAACAATATTGATCAGAATCTGGCTGATTTAGTAATTTATCTATGTTTTTGACCTGTAAAGGTTGGCTTCCTCTTAAATTAAGAACACAGAATGTTCAGTTTGTTATTGTAGCATCTAATATCCGGCATCTTAACCCTTTATCGTAAATGAATATCAACACTATGTACAACTCAACAACAAGTTAGTAATTTATTTGTATGTACATGTAGGTCTAGAAGAAGAAGACAAAAGACCTCACCCTTATTGTAATGTCGGTGTTCAAACTTTGCTAAGAAGATCACATCAAAGGGCCACTTAGCACTGTAGGATCTTGCAGTACACCTTGAATCAGATGAGATTTACACTATGCAGATCCAAACCATTTCATCGGGGCCAAGGTAGGATGAGAAGTTAGTCCAGGACGTTGAAGACACGATGGGAGAGAAGTTAGACTAGAGGTCTTTTTCTGAAGAAAATGAAATGAATGAAAACAAAATATTGAGTTTGATACACGACTCATGAGCCTACTACATAACATTCTACATTTACATGTAGTCTAAAGGCTAACATGTTATATGTAGGCCTAGATTAGATCTAGGTCTAACTCCTGTCAATTAAGATCTCCCAAAAATACAAGTAGACTAGACCTAGATCTAGTCTAGATCTAGATCTACATCAAGGACTAAGGGACGAACTCCAACTTCTAACTGATTTAAGTTAGTCCTGCACAAAGGGTGCAATGTAGAGACTAGGTCTACATCTACCCTAGATCTAGTATCATGTAGACTAAATCTACATTAAGATCTTAATCAAGATCTAACTTGGTCTTGGGTCTGACACTGTGGAGTCCAATTTTCTTTCATGACATGTTAAAAAATGATATTGTTGATTGCTATTATATTATCAACATGAAACAATGTACACCGCACTAGTATAGGCCTATACCGGCAAAAGACAAAGTAGATAATTTGGAATCTAGGCCTAGATCTAGATCTAAGCCTACTAGATCTAGATCTAGACTCTAGATCTAGTCTACTGTCTAGTCTAGTCTAGACATAGACTTATCATCAACCATACAACGCGATGATTCCTAAACCCGTGGTAGGCCTAGACTGATTTTGTTATCAATTTCAAGAATAAACTATTTTCTTAATGAATTTGGACCTGTCCTAACCAAATATGTAACGTCTTCAGACAAGTAGAGTTGGACATGCATGCATTTATATGAATGGGGCGGAAATACCGGTACATGAACCGGTGCAATTCGTCCATCTTAACTAGATCTAACTTAGAGGTCTAACTTTTTTGTTAGATCTAGGTCTAGACTAAATTTATCTCACTTGGGGAATGCTTTTAGTTGATATTTATTTCAAATATCGTTCGGTTAAAAATGAGAGGAATACTTTTCTTCTAACAAAATAACAATTTAGTTGTCAACAGAATGATTTTTTTCTTGAAGAAAACGGAATTGACTTACTTTTCAAGGACCTCTCCTGCAGTAGTTTAGCGACGCAAATTTGTGGTTGATCGATTGACCCAGCATCGACTAGCCTTGATTACAGAGCCACTTACATTTAACCTAAAATTTATCAAAATCAATTCCAGCTCAAATTTGACTCGAGGAAAAGTTCAGCTAACGAGCATCAGTGATTCGGCCTTAAAAAACCTGGAAAATTAGTTAAATTTCCCCAGCTTGGCATTGTTTAAGCTACGAAAATTCACAAATTCTGAGTCGAAGAGTAAGAGCTGACGTAGGCTGGGGGAAGGGGGGGGGGCATACCTGCCACCTCATGAAACTTGATGTTACTGAGACGATGCATCCGAAAAAAGACCTAGAAATATTTTAAAAAAGGACAATTTGCCTTTAACGGTTCCTTGCAGAGCACGAAACTTTTAAATTCGCTGTATTCGGCGATTCGTCATTCTGCTTTAAAAAAAAAGCTAATGCAACCCGAAATAGATCTAGACCTATTGATACTGATAGTTAACGCAATAATAATAAATGATAATAATGATGATAGTAGTGGCAACAAAAATAATATTAATAATAATAACAATTATAAACTAGATTCTAGATCTAGGGTCTAGACCTAAAAGTTATATAGACCTAATGATAATTTATTTTATCAGCATATTATTTTGTTTAAAGTCAAATTGACTAATATAGATCTAGACCCTAGGCCTACATTATTCTAACTTCCTACGATTCATACTAATACATGCAACAATACAGGTATTCAAATTCTATTCATTGCAACTGTAGGCCCTACATTGAAAATTCTAAAATAACAATTGAGAGCGATAATCAAACAAAACCCATCCTAACTTTCAGTCAAAAACTTGGAGGTTATACCCACGTTTTAACCTTTGCATCCCTTCACGCATTCGTATCATTATGCTTTTTCACGGCAGACTAACTAAACAGAATCGTCTAGTAGGATTGTAATCTATTTTTATTAAAGATTTGAACAAGAACCTACCTCAGCTCTGACATCGTCTTCACATGTCTGCAGCACTCGATGAGGTAAACCAAGTCTTCCTCGTCTGTGCACTTCACTCTGAACAGACGCAGCCACTGCAGGTTCTTGGTTTGTTCTCTGATCAGTAGACCCAGTCCTCTCATCGTCTCTCTCGATACGCTCTTCTTATCTGATGGGAGTGATCGCGGTGCTCTAAGGTTGATGTGTGTGAGCTGCTGTCCTCCGGTCCGACGAAGACAAGCCGTGATCTGAGCTATGTCTCTCTCTGCATCATCCATAGTGATACCGATCTCTCTCAAGCCAGGAAGCGATGAGAGCAGACCTTCAAAGCTTTGTGACGTCACTCTCCAGGCTGATAGCTTTGTGACGGATGGAAGCTTAGGAGGAGATGGAGGGAAACTGAGAGAGGAGTCTGAGATGGTGAGATGGTTCAATGAGGTGAAGGATCTGAGACAGGACCACAACTTTGTGGTCATCACAGTAGATAGCTGGTATTTCTTTACGAGGAGTCGACACTCGTCCTGGAATTAGAATAGATAATGAAATACAGAGAGACTAAATGGTTACTGAATCACGTTAATGCTGTAATACGAAAACCGGGTACATAGTGAGACCCCCCCCCCCCTCTTGTATTATAGCTTAAAGGCGGACATTAAATTAATAATTATAACCACAGTATACATAATTGACGGGTAGGGCGAGCAGCGATATAGGGAAAATAATAACGAGGGAAAATATAACGCACTTATGATTAAAAAAAAAAATCTTTATCCAGTTAGTATATGTTAAAAAATAATGCCTAGGTTGCACCTCGTTAACAGAAATTAATGGTAATTAATGGTAATGTCATATATGCCTTTTTTTCTCGAGCCATTCAGTCTTAGTGTTTGGATAGGGTACGTAAAAATACGCTAATTTTACCATAATATGTTCAAACAGTTCAATATAACCATCGACAACTGACGGGAAGAGAAATATGCTAATTATAATTCTAGCCATCAAAATCACGAGACAGAATGTGGCCCAATCACCCCTTTGTATCTGTAAGAGCTATCTTTGATTGTATTACTTGAAAAGGAACATTTATTTGCGTTTTCCGGTCAGGCGCAAATAGTAAATTGCTTTCCTAAATGTTAGTAGTCGTATATAGTATTAGTATAAAATATCTGCCTACCTGGACAACCGATTTTCCATCGTATTCAAAACATCCAACATCAAGAAACCTATAGTATTTGATATAGAGAGTTGAAAGCCAAAAAAACAAAACAATATGAACACAAAAATAATGGGAATTTGTGGGGGGATTCATGACATAACATCGATATCGGACATGGCTTGCGAGTACCGTATGATACTAACATGCAGAAGGTCCTGGACCCGTATTCAATTCAATACTTAAGTTAAAAAATTAAGCTTTTTACTTAGTATTTGGCTTAGATAAAATACTTAGCCAATTTTGGTAATTAATTCACACTTTTGGCTAAGTATTTTACTTTAAATTTATGAAGCTCCCTACCAGACGTAAGCCAATTATTTGGAGGCCTTGATTGGCAGGCATATGGTTTTCTTACGCAGTATTATAGCCTGCGCGCATTTATATCAGCGCGCCTTTATTGTAATGCGCATTACTTTTAATTGAGCGTGAGACGTCGCAATGCTTATCAGTAAATATTTTACTTAGATTTTGTATTACGTAAGTATAAGTCTAAAATGCGATTTGAATACGAGATAAGTAAATTACAATAGACATTTACTTAATAAATGTCTTACTTATGTTAAGTATTAAATTGAATACCGGTCCTGGGGAGTTATTTCTCAATCAATCTATCAGGCTATAGTTCATCAAGACGTTGGACATAGCCCTCCTCATAACATTTCCAGTCTCGTTTGTCTAGCTATCCTAGTCCAAGAGATCATTTAGACTTTCAACAAATATAGCATTACAACCAATGGCATACATTGCAAGTAGTGCCATGGGAAATGCGAATTGAAAGAAAATAACTGCCTAAAAATGTGTAAATTTTTACATTGTCAGTTTGGGATGCAAGTAAGTAGGGATATAGGAAAAATATACCCCATGACTCCCACCCCACCCCACCACCGCGAGAAGCCCTTGAGCTGGCTGGGGCAGCTGAGAGGATTCCCACGATAAATTATCGCATGGACTTGTTGATAGTATTTGCATGCCCCCTCCTTTCATCTAACCAATTTAAAATTTATTTTGTTATTTACAGCAGTTTGTGAAGTGTGATTATTTTTTACTGATCTTGAATTGATCGTTCAAAGACATTAACATACTCGATACAATTTTGATAAGACAAATTCACACAAAAGCAAATCTATTATTCACCTTTTACAGTTTACATTACAGGTAGACTTTCTGTTCAATTTTGTCTACTTTAATTTCATTGACAAATGTATGAAAATCTACTCGAACTCACTGTAAATGTAGACTATACAATGCTTTCGAATATGTTGACGACTCGACAAGTTCAACCAAGTCTTCTTCGTCCAAGCACTTCATCCCGGACAGATTTAGCCGCTGCAGGTTCTTGGTTTGTTCTCTGATCAGCAGACCCAATCCTCTCATCGTCTCTCTCGATACACTCTTCTTCTCTGATGGGAGTGATGACGGTGCTGTAAGGTTGATGTCTGTGAGCTGCTGTCCTCTGGTCCGACGAAGACAAGCCGTGATCTGAGGTATGTCTCTCTCTGCATCATCGATAGTGATATCGATCACTCTCAAACCAGGAAGCGATGAGAGCAGACCTTCATAGCTTTGTGACGTCACACTCTTAGCTGATAGCTTTGTGACGGATGGAAGCTCAGGAGGAGATGAAGGGAAACTGAGAGAGGAGTCTGAGATGGTGAGATGGTTGAGTGAGGTGATGGATCTGAGACAGGACCACAACTTTGTGGTCATCTCAGTAGATAGCTGGCATTGCTCTATCTCAAGCCTAGTATTCTGCAATAAATATAAACAGACAAACTTGTCACTTTTATTTACATCGAATTAAATATTGAGAATAAACGTGTGGACATACAGAATCCCACGTTAGTGAAGCTGAACTTACAAGTATTACATTCATATTTTGAGAATTAAGTGAGTTATTTCAACAACAAAAATGCAACTGTTTTGCAATTCCCTTTAATATTAAAATTCAGAGGATATCCCTTTGTTGAATATTTCAAAGTGAAATGCAGGCACCCGTATAGCAAAGGTCACTCACCTGGACGTTGGTCTTTTTGTGTAGAGTACCACCTCCATTCCTACAAAGAATATTTGAAAAGGAATGAGGGAAAAAATGTGATTCTTGAAAGCAAATATTGGGAAATGATATTACATTAATAAAGAATGCAAGTGAATTATGCATCCCCTCTTTACAGAGGTAAATGAAAGCAACAATACTAACAATAACTATAATGATAATAATCATATTATAATAATGGTAAATAAAGTAACAAATATAATCATGATAATGATATCAATACTAATAAGAACATCCATGAAATACCATTTTAATACATTGTTTGGTGTTCATGCCGTCCTAAAATTAAAAAAGAGACGTTAACACAAAGATCTGCAGTGACAAAAGTTCGCAGAGTTTTTTGAAAATATTAGAAAATGTGATATTTGATCCATGATTTCCCATATTTTACACAAATTTATTTATTTCAATTATTAGCAAATGGAGGGCAAAGGTTTTAACTACGAAATCTACACAAAGTTATCGTCAAAGGATTCCGGAGATATCGCGATCTAAAATTCGATGTCGGATTGGCCTGCGCGCTGTAACTCACGAAAAAGTCATTAAAACAACGAGACCTTACTTCGTGCACGGAGGTTTACATTTGATTTGTCGAAAAATTCAATCGATCAAATGTAAGATAATTGGATATTTTGCAAGTAAAAATATCATACAATCAGTTACTACCGGGGGCGGCGATGTTAAGGGGGAGGGGATCGCCCCCCCCCCCCAGAAAATTGGAAAAAGTGCTCACACAAAAATGTATAGCAAATACTGACTAAAGACTGCAAACACTTGTTTGTTGTTGTTAATGTTAGGCTCTAGAGGGCCCAAGAGTGCAGCGTTGGACTAATAACAAGGTAAACGCTCTCGGCGGTCTTGCCTGCATTACGCAATTCAATATGATGAAAAATTGAGGTTTGGACATTATTCATAGGCAGGGTGGCCCCATTAGCAGCCCCCCCCCCCCCATATGAAATCCTCTAAATATAATCATCATTTTGAGTGAATATTGACCAAGAGTCATCGGAAAAAAAATAACTATAATGTTTACCAAGATTAATAACTTTAATGGAACATGAACATAATAACAAAGAAATTATATTTTTTTAATCCTCACATACTGACCTAAAATGACTTTGACCTTGACTTTGTGACCTGGAATTAGCGTCATAAGAATTGTGATACTTGATAACCGTTGTGTACAAGTTTCATGGAATTTGAACAAACACTTTTGAAATTATGCTAAAATTTCAAATCTTGATGTTGATGATGCCACAAAAGAGTTTTAAGTATGTTGACCGGAAATGACCTTTGACTTTAATTTAGTGACCTGAAATTCTACTCACATGATAAGGGGTACTTGATAACCCTTTAGTGTAAGTCATTGAATAAGAACGGATACTTTAAAAAATTATATTAACAATTCGAAAACTTAACCGAGGTTAAGTTTCGATGATGATGCCACAAATAGTCTAAGTCTGTTGACCTGGAATGACCTTTGACCTTAATAATGTGACCTGAAATTCTGCTCATATGATGGGAATACTTGATACCCTTTAGTCTAAGTTTCATTGAATGAGAACTTATACTTTCAAAATTATACCAAACAATTCAAAACTAGCTTTAGGTTAAGTTTTTGATGTTGACGCCGCCGCCGTCACCGGAAAAGCGGCGCCTAGTCTTGCTTTTTGCTACGCAGGCGAGACAAAATGCAAAAATCGTTTTGCTCGGTCGCTAGCTACGCTCCCTCGCATAATGTCCTTCAAAATATACAAGTAAACATTGCAGAAAATCTGTATTTCGTTGTATCGCGTGCATACGGAGCCCCGGAAGTGACATGGAGAAAAAAAATTTTCTCGTTTTCCTGAGATAAATTCTCGTTTTCCTGAGATAATTTTTCGTTTTTCCTGAGATATTTTTCGTTTTCCTGAGATAAATTCTCGTTTTCCTGAGATAATATTTCGTTTTCCTGAGATAATTCCCGTTTTCCTGAGATAAATTCTCGTTTTCCTGAGATAATTTTTCGTTTTCCTGAGATAAATTCTCGTTTTCCTGAGATAATATTTCGTTTTCCTGAGATAATTCCCGTTTTCCTGAGATAAATTCTCGTTTTCCTGAGATAAATTCTCGTTTTCCTGAGATAATTTTTCGTTTTCTGAGATAATTTTTCGTTTCCCTGAGATAAATTCTCGTTTTCCTGAGATAATATTTCGTTTCGCTGAGATAATTCCCGTTTTCCTGAGATTAAATTCTCGTTTTCCGTGAGATAATTTTTCGTTTTCCTGAGATAAATTCTCGTTTTCCTGAGATAATATTTCGTTTTCCTGAGATAATTCCGTTTTCCTGAGATAAATTCTCGTTTTCCTGAGATAAATTCTCGTTTTCCTGAGATAAATTCATTTTATTTGTTAGCAGAAAGCCATTGCGTACTTAGGCTTTTCTTGACCAAACCTCTTTTTTTTGTTAGCAGGAAAGTGACTGCATAGGCATACTTATGTTTTTCTTGACCAAATTTCATTTTCGTCTTGGCTATACTTCGTTTTTATTTGTTAGCAGAAAGCTAACTTACTAGGTCCTACTTATGTGCATCTTTAACAAAATTCATTTTTGTTAGCGGAAAGCCACCGCGTACTTATGTTTTTCTTGATCGCTATTCATTTTATTTGTTAGCAGAAAGTGACTGCAATAGGCATACTAATATTTTTCTTTACCAAACTTAATTTCATTTATTAGCGGAAAACCACCGTGTACTTATGTTTTCTTGGCTATACTTCGTTTTTATTTGTTAACAGAAAGCTAGCTTCCTAGATCCTACTTATGGTCCATCTTTAACACCAAAATTCATTTTCTTTGCTTTTCAAAGCTTCTGCATACTTATGTTCTTCTTGACGATATTTCATTAGTGAGCAGAAAGCTATACATTTACTGCATATTATATTCTATGATGTGATCACCACTCGAGTACTTTTAATGACAATTCTTTAAATATTTGCAAAAAGTCACTGTATACCACTTATTATTTTTTTTACCTCCGGATCAGTATTTTTCTATACCAAAGTTTACACTTGCATGAATTCCATTTAGAAGACAACATCAATATCAGCTGACTCAACTTTATGGTTTTTAAATGTATACTGACAATACCGATTAAAGTGCAAAAGGGATCGAGATACCTAACATTTCTTTGTTCAGAGATTATGCCACATTACCACTGTATGTATAATAAACCCACTCTCTTGGATTGTTTACATGTATTTATTGACTTCCATTTTTTCACAAGAAAAGTGTTATTAGGGCCAGTGGAAATAAGAAGATTGATGGAAAGTGAGAGCAAAGAAATTGGAGAGAGAGAGAAAATTAAAAGGAGAGAGGAGAAGAATTAAAGAACAGAGAGAAAAAAGGAAGTGATGGTGAATGAAAAAAGTGATAATTCGGGAGAATAGAAAGAATTTTATATAGATAGGAAGACATACGAGGGAGAGTGTATAATAGAGGTACTTACGCAAAGAAGTACACAAAGGACAAGAGAAAAGATACCGATAAAACGAAAATCGAAAAGA
This sequence comes from Strongylocentrotus droebachiensis, assembly GCA_035222895.1. NCBI lineage: Eukaryota > Metazoa > Echinodermata > Echinoidea > Camarodonta > Strongylocentrotidae > Strongylocentrotus > Strongylocentrotus droebachiensis. The sequence goes on from JAVYIG010004911.1 coordinate 148,769, forward strand.
AAGAAAGAAGAGGGGGAAGATGCCATTTATTCTGGTATCACGCTCATCTAATAAAATGAAAACAAATTAGAATGAGAAGCATGGAGTTGGGGGCAGTGGGAGGGTATGTGCCTTGAATTCTGACTTGAAGTTAGATTGATTTTTTTTGCTGTCAATTCAAACATCTCGCTGCCCATAATTAGGTTTTCAGTGTATATAGTGCAAGTGAGCGAGAAAAGTTGGAACTTTTTTAGTGAAAGTATGGGGAAAATACCTATTATTTGGATAGCAAATCTGATTAAAATGTGGTGGTTATATGGTACAAGC